>JAVFBX010211363.1:0-11926 GCA_034783855.1 Mopalia kennerleyi
TTGGTCTAGTCGGAGTATATTTTTAACGCTGTTTCCGTGAAACAAAAGCATTTTCGCGGATAACGACTCTCCGAAAACCGAGAATTTGTAAGGAAAAAGGGCGCCTGCTGTATCGTCAGATTAGCCTACGCTATATAATGACGATACCTGGATCTAATTCTGACCAAAGCACATGCCACCTTTGACTTCGTTGATCTAACACAAGGCCGAGCGGTCAATGACCACCAGTGATTGATTTAGACATCTCTTCGAATAGCGTTCGATGGTTGGTTATCTATATACCAGCAAAATATCATATTTTTTTTCACGCTTAAAAGTGCATGATATTTAACGGCAGTTTAAGATGACCTTTGTTGTTTCTCTTGAACTTTGACCCTGCCGTGTCCACAGTTTGTGCATGACGTCCGCGCTCTTCGGTTTGACGAGTTAAACGACGGACTCCCGTGTTGATTGCACTACTGTAAACACTGGTATTTGTGATTGAGATATTGCAATGAGAATCACATTATTTCAAAAAAATATATATATATATTTCAACAGGTGAATGAAAATGAGGTGGTAACATTCTTTACAACAAGTTGCGAAAAGCAGCAAATCACCGTCTCAATTTCCGTAATCTTAGTCATGGTGCCAGCTGTTGATCGTGAACATTGTAACGTTCCAGCAAAAAACGAATCATCATACGAATATAAGTGTCTATGCATAAAATATACTTCCTTTGACAAGTAGAAGACAGATACAAATTATGATAAGGTTTGTTGTTGATATTTTGAACAACAATATCTTTTACAGTTAAAAGAATATTATACAATGAAGTTTAAATTCCATAAATATTGTTGCGACGATTTGTCCCGTTCCATGGGTTGTCCATTCAACCATTCACTCGGTCATTATAGGGCATATATGATATCCAAACTTCGCTGTGAAGTGTCTGTTTTATTTTCATACAGTCATTTAATAAAATAATTGTTTACAAGCTGTAATAATAAAACAGTTATGAATTCGGGCCTGACATATCCCTGTGCACAGAAATATAGGCGAACGGCAAATAAATTTTATCTGCGGACTCGAGACTAAAGACAAATGAGAGAATTTGCTTTAAATATAACCAAAATGCTTAGAATTCGAAGAAATACAAGAAGGAAACACTGTAGCAGGAAAATAATTCAGATTTCCCTTTTCAAGTCTGCACGCAATGTTGAAGTTTATTAGAGCTGGGCTTGATGCGTTAATTATTGTCAAATTATCTACACCAACGGCACGATTGTTTTGAAAGTAATATGAGAAGATATTTACGCCACAATTAAGTTTTAAATGAAGGTTTTAACATTGTGAGGCGGAATAAATAAAACGAACTCGTTATAAATCCAACTTAATTACTTACGTCGCTACACTGACTAATCTGTGTGGTGTTTCTCTATGAATATGCACATACTTTGTGTTACTGATAGTGAAAACAGAGTGAAAAAGACGTCGTTATGCAGATAACATCACAAAACAATAGCTAGAGCTAACATTCTGGGCACTTGACCCCAAAGATCAAACGATGACGCCATGTTATAATTACATTGCTTATTAACTCAGATATCAGTTAATTTTAAGAAAAATATTATTCCCACGATAAGGGTAATTCTGTTTCATAATAACAATGTCATGTTTTAAATACGTTGAGAGACCTAGACATATTTCACACCCATTATAATAGCACGCCCCTTTTTGTCAGCGCAGTGTAAACGGAGACTGGAGTCTGCTGCATTGTTTAGAGTTTTTTCACTTATGCATATAAACCAGAATAAATTGTCTTAACAAAGAAAACACGAGCTTGTCGACAGACGGAAAATTTCCAAAGCAATGACCATTCGAGTCTACTAATGTATATACTTCGTCTAAGATATATAAAACAAGCTGTTCTTGTTTTTTAATCTGTCCCACCCATGCATACACACTTTATTCTATTGAGATTAAAACAAACTTCTTACTTGAGTAGATCAAGATATAGTGGAAAACATTTAAACGAATATAGCTATATGAATTGGCTTCATTTAGAGTCTTTTCATCCGGCACACAAATGAGCCTGAAATAAATGTTGATGACATTCAGACTTAGATGATCTACAAATGTTTAAAGAAAAAAAAGTACAAAATAAACAAATTGTGGAACTGACCTTGACGTCTAACCATCCCACGAGGTTACGTGGACACAAAGGGTGCATTTTAATGTAATTCAGTTGTCATCAATATATCTTAAAGACAAGAGTTTGGATAAAGTCAGCTCTGGATAAAAATCAGACAAATGTGTGCGTAAAACCACTGAGAACGAATCCTGAAGGCAGCAAAAATACTTCACCCACAGCGCGTAGGGACATAATAGATGTTCATAAGAAAGTCTGTATTACACTGTAAAGAAATTAATTTCAAAAGAGAAACTCTAAAAATAAAACACAGGCGTATGCCTACAAAAGGAAACAAACAATTCCAAGATATTTTTTTAAAAATAATCAACTGATGAGCGCGTTATCAGAAATCATTGAGTTAATTTTCATACAATTCAGGTCAAGGGCTTTGAAGTTTTGAAATCTTTGAGACAAAATGTATAATTTTTTTACCAACATCAAACTTCCGAATGAAGTGACTTACTTTATGCTTCCAATACCGGCAATATTAAAGGGGATTTTAGAGCTAACTTAACGTACGTTTGGTCTCTATCAATTGTCAATCAAATGGGATTTAATATATGACGACCGGTGTGGAGGAAGCAACCTTCAAGCAAGACGCTGTTAATGACGACATATATACTTACACATTTTGACAGATATATAGTCACTCTCAATCGATATGTAATGATTTTGGTATTTGGTGGGATCGATATGACATGGTGAAACGTTAAAGAAAACAATTCTTAGGCTTTAGACGGGAAATATGCATTTCAATCCAAAGAAAAAACATACTGACTAAAAATAAATTAATCAAACTCCGGAGCACACATTCCCGTAATTTATATTCACAGGCTGGGACAATTACATCTTTAATGTCAAAAGGAAATCAATTTGGAAAAGATGGCAGCCATAATGACTTTTTCATATGATGCATTATGATGTATGAGTGTCACACTTTACGGTAGAGCGGTTATTTGGAAGCTCTTCAGGAATGTAGATAAATTATACTTTTAAGGCTATACTGACAATACAATCTACATGATTTTGTAGAAACTGTGTAGGCGATTTGTGTGGGGGAAAGCTGTTTGCTGTCCATTTTCTCTGAACACACTTTCAAATCGTTGTCGTTGTTCTTCTTCCTCTTTTAGGCAAAGACTATGGAAACTTCATTTTAATCGTTTCCGAATCACATAGGATTTGGTCTAATTATTATAATATGATCCTTCATTCCATAGAAATATTGCAAATGTTTGAGAAGAAAATGGCGGTTGAGGTTTGTGTATATATTTTTCCTATTTAGCAGACAAGAGTGGTCCCGCTTGGGTCACAAATCGTTAATTGTCAGGTAACAGCTTTTCTTCTGCTGAGAAAATTTAGTTTTAGGTCCGGCAGACCTATACTTGACTGTACATTATCAACTCAAATCCTTGCACGTTTTCTATGATATTGAATGTAAGAGCGTATACATGTATGATAGACAGAGCCAGACGTGTCTAGATAGGCTAGTGAGTATTTTTTAAGTTGAAGTCAAATTGTACGTGAGCAAGTATCAATTTGTATGGAAAATTCTGACATTTATGCAAAGGCACGAGTTCAAAATTCTGTCATAATATTGGCCTACACTAATATCACATAACCCGATGCTTAACAGTTAGCGTAATTTCGTCCAGTCTATATAAATCTTACATTTAACATCGAACATGGGTTTATTTGAACATCATATTAAAAAAACAAATTAGTACCCACCCCTCCCCCCTGAATAATATCAACACAAATATATTAAACTGCGCAGAGAATACCCGACAGGAAATAGTTTCTTGGATCGCCGTATTCGAGCCGGCATTAGTGTTTTGTGATTAGCTTCGGAGGGCACTAAGATAAGTGTTGTTTAAGGAAGGGTAAAACGTTTTGGCAGTGCACATTTGCATGTACTGAATGTCAAAAAGTTGTAAAGCTTTAAAAAGTTTACAACTTTAGACAGTGCGTAAACGAAACCACAATTAATGATCCAAATCCAGCGGAAAAATCTTGTGTTTCCTGGGTTATACGAGGTTTTGATATGACTTTACTCCAGATCGGGCGAGCTGTATACGGGAGTTAATCTTGCTGGTCTAATATAGTATAAATCTATTCCATAATGATAAAATGTCTTTAAACATTTTTTGTAAGGCGAGCTTATATCATACCCCTGGCCATGTAAAGGCTTCTATAATATAACATATACTAAGGGAATTTTTCAGAAATTTGCCCTACAGTTTGCCTGACCAGAAAGGAAGAGATTATTAGCATTATATGAAACTGTGAATATTATTAAGCTAATTAGGTGATACTGTTTTAGTTTGTTTGTTTGATGGGGGTTTAACGATGTACTCAAGGGTATTTCACTTATATGACGACGGATTGTCCACATCACACTGTTCCTTGCCTAATTACGGTGGAAAACCGGGCGAAACCTCGTACACAACATGAGAAGAGAGGGATACTATCTGTTGAGCTTATTACACACATTGTCAATTTCGTTCACTTTACGCATATTACTTTAACGAGCTTTATGCAGACATATTAAATTGTTTTGCATTTTTGTCTTGACGGAAAAGGGAATGCATTCCCTTTCACTGGCGGAACAGGCGAGCTCTTTTGCAGCCAAGTATTTTTTAAAATTTAATATTTATTGATACAAACTTTGATGATCAGTCTCATTTGTTCCACTTTAATTTACAAGTCGGAAAAGTGAATTTCCAACAATTTTATTTCAAACCTGCGAAAGACCATCACAAACTTTCGAAAGTGTGACAAAGTTTCCGATACCGGTAGATAGGAGGCAGAATAAAACTGTTTTATCAACTGTAACATCGGTTTCATTTTACATTAGAAAGATGGATAATTATGTCTTGGAAAGGGTTTAACTAACTCGATGGATGCTACAGACTGGAGTGTGACAGGTCAGCTCGTCAAGGCCGTGTTGTCCACTCGCTAACACATTACACAACGGCTCAGGGGTAATTCTATAGAGGGGTCAGTGGGTACCAACAAAGACCGCCCTCTCACACCCAACAACCAAGGCCTGTTTTACGGGACCGTCAACCAGAGTACATAGCTCGGGGGGACGGGACTGATATGAGGCGAGCAGTGTCAGGACAACACCCTTATACCCCGGGGCGTACAGCACACCACAATACATGACATTCATTTAACTGTAAGGGAACTACCAAAGACACTCACTTACAATGGTGTTTTCTACTCTGTGAACAATTTTCTGGTTTAATTGCTTCTGTCAGCGGAGTGTGAAACACAGATTGTTAGCAGACTTCTATTTAAGCGCGCTCACAAGTCGGATCATTTCAAAAAGCCAGTTAGAAGTCCGTAGCCTGTGAAGCGCATAGTGGAAACTAGTTGTCTCTCAAGCCATAAATACGATATCTGCATATTACTCTAGCTGGTAGTGATCTAGATAGGTAGTGACGCGTCCAATAGAAGCTGCCATACTTTACAGTCGTAGATCGTGTAATACTCGTGACCACATGCTAGTCAGTGGTTGAAGCGCGCAGCTATCACCCTTCAGCCCGGAGCCCTCGCGGACGAGCGGCCACTATATACGCCGACGACACACCAGGCAAAGAACCGAGAAATGCCGCGGTTGGTTCCTAAAGGAATGAATCAAACTTAAACAACTTCATCTTTTTTCCGGCTTGCAGTCTTGGTTTGAACTGTCATCGAGAAGAATATCATGCCTCCTAAGTACCGTCTCTCATATTTCTTCACCCGCGGAAGGGGGGAAGTTATTCGGCTAATCTTCAAAGCTGCTGACGAGGAGTTCGAAGACAGGCGTATTCAAAAGGAAGAATGGGAGTCTATCAAATCAGGTAAGAACACTTGCAATTTTTTTTCAATAGTTGTATTGATTTTATTTACAGATTTATGCTGTTTTGTAGATTTTTTTATATGCTCTTCCTTTTATTATTTTTTATCAGAAATATCAATTGCTGTAGCCCTAGTACAACTGCCCAGTTGTTTGCGGTACTTGCACCTATGAGGTAGATGACATTGGTATGATAACACTTATTAATCAATATGAAGTGAAAATAATCGGATTTAATTGTGTACGTGTATCTACATGGTACCATGGTGTAGCTGTTTAAGTATAAGTCGTTGTCATGTCATAATCTGGTAAAAGTGTTATATTAATGTCACTTAACTTAATAGAGACCGTGATAGGTACATTGGATACAAAGAAATGTCACTCGATTTATGGGAAATACTGGACATACGGTATCATATGTTATTTGCATAGTGAAAGCCGTTCAGGTGAAGCCTTGAGATCCCGTTTGGAAGGTGATGAGGAGGGAACCTCCTGTCCATATCACACCGCCTAGAGAGGCGAGATGAACAGGCACGCTTCGAGGTCGGCCAGTGAACAGCGAATAGCCTAGACACCTGTGGCCAATAGACCATCAGAAACAAACAAAATGTTGATTTGTTATCTCAGAAACTCATTTTACAAAGACGATCATAGTTAACTAAGTCACCTGTAATTATAAACGATTTTTTAAAAATTTCGACTGCAATGATCAGTGGTGTTACTTAGTGGGACTCTCTGAAGCACATCAGTGCGGTTAGAGCGAGCACATGCTCTCTGTTGTTTTCTTTATTTAGACGTGTGACCTATTTGTGGTTTTTCGAGCAGTCACTATTATGGTTTCTGTGTCACTGAGGCCAAAGAAAGCGGCTAAGAGTTATTCAGACAACCATTCAATATAAACATACCGCACAGAATTATTTACATCCTACCTAATTTATCTCTGGTGCGAAATATAAACTTTCCTGTTGAGTATACAAGTTGGCAGTTAAAGTCGTTTGTTGAAATAGTTTGTGGTAATTAAGGTTAGAGTTTGGAATTCGCTTGGAGTAGCTTGCCATTTCAAAGTGACGTCATTTTTTTTAAATACTTCACCCGTTCTCTTAAGTAAGATCACAGCATACGTCTTCAATAACGTTTGTTTGATTGATTGGGGTTTAACGTCGTACTCAAGGGTATTTCACTTATATGACGCCGTGCCAGACCAATCGGTGAAGGAAACCATCTTCGACACCACTGCCAACAAACAGACAAGACGGGACAAATACAAGACGCAATACAGACACCTCCAACAGATCGGCTTCCTTTTTCCCTTTAGCTCTGAGAGCACCAGGGCAACACAAAGAGCCCTCCAACCACCAGCGTGTTGAAACAATAAAGCAACAATCGTGGACACATGTTTTCAAAGCACGAATTTGACTGAAAAGCTGTACGAACGGAGTGGAGAGTTGCCCTGGTTCACGCGGAGCTAAGGGCAACATGCATCCGATCTGTTTGCGATTAGTTCATATTGCGTTCTGTTTTGTCTTTGTTTGTTGCCAGTGGTGTCAAGGGTGGGTTTCTGCACCCATGGGGCTGACACACCGTCATATGAGCGGAATAAATTCGGTGGTAAACCCCAATCAAACAAACGAACAAGTAAACTATATTACGGATTAATGTTCGGTAAAGCTACTACGCGGCGACAAATTTTAAGTAAAAGGAACTGAAAAATAATATATGTTTATAATTTTGTGGCCCGCGGCCGTGGCTTATGGTGGTTAGCAAGTGCGCCTACTAATCCTGCTTCGATGTACGTTCACAGGATTATGTCCGTCTGTCGACCCTCTGGTATATGAGGGAGTCACACGATGTTGGCTCTGGGAATCACGGGGGTGGGTTTTACGAGATTTTCTCCCGGTTTTCCACCGTAACTAGGTAAGGAGCAGAGTGAAGTGGACACTTCGTCGTCATATAAGTGAAGTACCTTTGAGTACGACGTAAAACACTAATCAAACAAACAAACAAAACACAATTGTGTAAGCTTCAATCTACGAATGTTGTATTTATATGTGTTGTATATGTGTTTTGCATGTGTAGTTTTGTGTGTAAATTGTGCTTAAACTGTTCGTCACGAGTTCTAATCCATACCATTTCTCTGGCAAGAAAAGAACACCGGCTTTCTAATGATATTTTGTACAACGCATATCTTGTTCCCATCTAACAGTATATACCTGACGTATCCTGTCAAACACAACCTTCATAACCTCAAAAAGATGATTCATGTAAATTCACTTGTAAAAAATGCGGAATTCTTAGTTAGAGATGTTCGCTTGGGGCGGTGTCGCGTGTGGGTTATCCAAAGCTCTGCCCTACGGCGGTGCACGTCTCATTCGCATATAAACGTTCTCAAGCATACAAGGCTTGTCAGCTTTTAAAAGGGTCCCTTGAAATATGAATTTAACCAGGAGGGAAATGTGGCGAAGAAAATAAAACATATGGAGTGACATAAATTAAGTCCTCAGATGAATTAGACAGTTCGCACTAGAAATGTTTTGGGGCGGATAAAAATGACTATTATTGCATATACACAGGCCATATATATGCATAATATTAGTGTGATAAGTGAAATATAATATTAGGCAATTTCTGCTCCTCAAAGTGATCTTGACCGATAATTTCGAAGCTTGTCTAGGAGAAACGACTAAAAGTATCGAATAACATCAGCAAAAAGCTTTATGATACCTTTGCGTTGTACTTGTGCAAGTGCTCGTGCCGCCTATACTAAACAGTTACGGCTTCGATGTTAATAATAAAATGCTCCTCAATTAAGCTTTTTATCCCATCTGCTAAAGCCGGTTATACCATCATTTGTTTCTGTCCCTATCAGTGCACACCGGTCGTTGTTCTACAATCCCTGGGTCATCAAGTGCAAACTCTTAGATAGACTCTTAGATAAGTGTGTTTGTGTTGTTACACCTGATAAAAAAATTCGCTATCTAAAACAGACCATTGTCACGTAAGTTTGGTCTTCCCGCAACAGTCGATTTCTAACTCGTTAAAAAAGGTTATATTAGTCCTTATCGTAGGATGAATGTTTTATAGTATACATGTGATCTGCTCTGACATGCCTCTGCCTGTAAGCAAGGGCATGTGGAGCTCTTCTATAAAATCTATAGATGGAGTCAAGCCTTTTAAAGTCATTGTTTCCCGTACGTGGCTTCCGGCGTTGTTCTCCACTGAAGCGTTTCCTGTGTCTAATAACCATGTTGCAAGATCAATACGCGATTGGAGTTATCTTCTTTATGTCAAACAATCTGCTTATCGTATAAACAAACAAAGTTTTACCATAGTTCCCAAAAAGTTGTCAGCATGCAGCAGAAAAATATAACAAATGGGTGGATATGACTAACCGTTATGAAACCACAACAGTATCTCGGATACAGCATAATTACTCATGCGCGTCAATTTCAGTGCAGAGCTGTCAATATTTTCTGAACATCATACTTTTAGTTATCTTTTATCCTGTACACCTGGCAAACAGAAATAGCTGATTGTTTTGTGATTATCTCATGCATGTTCAGATCCTGGTTGACTTACAGGTCTATATAATAGTTTACAGAACCACACGAATTTGAGGAAGTCAAGGTCGTTGTGTTGCAGTGAACATAAAAAGCCAGTGTTGTGAATCGAGCTTAAACCCGCGCTGTGTTAATCTTGACCCGTGCAATGTTGTTTTGTTAAAGGGGGGTGGGGATAGCCTACGTCCTGGATCACACGTTAAAACCATGTCATCAACAAGCACACGCTGTCCGCTCAAGGCCTCACTCACCTCCTTGTCAGCTTTTAAACCAACATATTTATAAACCAACAAAAATGTTTGAAGAGAGCTGAGAATATACAGTTTTAACTACCCTAATACAATATCTCCTCATTTGTTCTCTGTACCTGTCGGGGATTTTTTTCTTCTTCTTCCAGAAAACATAGTATATAGCCCCTAGCTTATTAAACTTGATAACAACTAGTTTTTCTTGACAGCTGACACCTTTATGAATGAAGTATATTAATACGATGTCATAAATTTAGAACATGACAAAACTATTCTTTAATGAACTTAGCTTGAAAAAACGTTTTGATTTCAATCAATATTATGTTCCGGCTTCATTAATGTTTTCGTCCATTGGCATGAATTTATTTCATCACTTGAAAGGTCGGATTGAAACGACATCCGTCGAAATATACACAACAAACTGGTCCCATTTAAAAGTCATAACGTTATCTCTTTTCAAAACAGAGATATTAAAGGCATAGGTACTTATTTTATATTATGTCAAAGAGCAGTGAAACATAGCGTTTATTTTCTATGTCTGGTAAAATTGAATTAATGGTAATGACTAACGATAATTTACCATTAACATGACGGGTGGTTGGTGGTAAAGGTTTCTTTTACTTTCGGGCTGTTTCTAAACGCAATGCACGGACCCGAACTGTTTCCTCCAGTTCCCTCCAGTATTTTGACTGGCAAATCTCCATGTGAGTAAAATAAGTATAGCGTGAATCACGTTAATAAATAGTGCAGTCAATGTCCCAAGTGATAAAATAAATTGGTGAACGCGAAAGTTACTTTAAACTTCGTGTAGTATACAAAACATACATGTTGATTACTGTAGATGTTTCAATTTTATAAATGTTCATGAAACAGATAATATATAATTTGAGCTGTATTCTGAACATTTTCAGGCTGGACAATTGCAGTCGTTTTAATGACTTCACACATTGCCCTGGTTCGCACCTTAACTCGAAAGCATGCCTATGTTCTAAAATTTGAGGGTTTCTGATGAGCCTACTTTGTTAACCGTATAAACTAAAACATGGGGTGTTTTGTACTCAACCCTAAGGGCTTGTATTGTTTTTCACCCCATGTTTTTTTTTATGAGCCTGCTGTCTGATAAGATATTGCTCGGCATGTTCAACTGGACCAAACCCATGTCATAAACTTATAGCCTCTAACTTCGCTGTATTCAATTTGAATTAATGGTAAGCTTTTATTGATGTCTTCTAGCTCTAACAGGGTGGTCCCTCAAGTATCCATGTTTGATTCGTGTTTACCACCGTGATATGTAGATTATTTATTCCTCCTTAATACGAGGGTTATTGAGCTGATATTAGTTAATACCGTTGGACCGTCCAAACATCTAATTAGCCTGCATGCCAACGACTCGTTTGCGTATTATGAGAAATGTTATAAACTAGTGTAGTAAAATATGTGACAACTCCAAAAAATGATGAACATTCATGGTGACTTTATATATTTCGGCTTATTTAAACAATCTTCAGTTATATATCCATAAAATTGCCACTAAATTATCGTTGAACAATTTATACCGGACTGTGGTCCTCATTTCCTTAACTTTAGCGCCGACAAAGTCGCTACCACTGTTATGTGCCACCATGCTATTAATAAGCGTACTGCGAAGGTAGACACGTCTATTTATGAAATTTCTTAGTTTATAATTAGCCCTATATACACGAATACAGTGCAGTTTTAATTAATTTGAACTAGTTGACGTTAAAACGATCCAGCAGATAGTGTCTAGTTACGTATTTATGCAAAATGTTGTGACCTCATTGATTGCAATAAATTATAAATTTATGCCGGAGAAAGTAAGACAATAGAAGAGAATACCTCCCAAGTTGATAACTACATTAGGCCAGACAAAAGTTCTCTCATTAATTTGGGTTGTTTTAAAGGTAATACATTATGGTTAAACCTCTTTGCTGTGTAACGTCTGTCAATTGATAAAATGACGTTGTTGAAGCTGTTTGGGGTTTTTTAAAACAAGGCAGGGGTATCTGTTGTACTTCCAAGATCATTTGTGTCATTTTCAAAACAAGTAAAACCTAATGGTTTTGAAAAGTCATTCATCTCGGAAGGT
>JAVFBX010211374.1:0-11926 GCA_034783855.1 Mopalia kennerleyi
CATATGTATCTTCCCTCCTGAGGCACATTAGTTAGTATTAAAAGTTGTGTAGAGGCAAGTAGAATGAACTCTTGCTGACAATATGGGAGGAGGAAGAGGAGGGATGGCTTACAGTCCTTACATATTTGGGGTGGTATGTAGCCAAAACACTATGGCCCTGAAGTGTGACTATTAATTGTCAACAGTTACAGACAATATACCCATTTTAATGGCCACTGGTGATTTTTTTAGAAGTAATGAGTAAATTTACTGTACACCTTAAACTGCACTCGTAGAACATTGGTCTCAACCATGCATTTGCTTCTTCGAGTTATGACGTTACGACAACATAGTGCGGAATCAAGTAGTCCCTTTTCGGAAAGTTCTGGCTATAATCTATCGTTGCGACTGATAACTTTAACACGTGTTCAGCTCTTGTACTATGGCTATAAATATAGGATTTTTAACAATTTGGCTGAAGACAATATTGCTTATAACGTTATTAAAACCCTATGAACTTCGTGTTTCCATTGATTGAATTATTTGTTTTTATTGTTTTACAGCAAACATTTCAAAAGTACATTTTTCCGAAAACCCACGACGCGTAAATCAAAGAAGAAGCTGGCTGCCGTGAAATTGGAAACGTTATTTTACAAAGGGACTGGACAGTGTTGTCATAACCTCGGAACACGAGACTCCCGTACTGGAACAATCGCCAGAACATCTGCAGATTCTGGTTGCGGTATTATCCTCATTACCGCTCGGCAGTGATAGATTTATGAATATGCATACAAATCGTACATTTTGTTCGCCGGAAACCTATTAGCATTAAATAAACATATTGTTTCCATACGGCTTTAGAAAACACAAATTTATGTTAGGAGTATACATTATGTTTTAAATCCAAAAGAAATGATCAGTGTTAATGGTTTTCTAAATCATGCCTCTTAGAATGATGACGATCATTTCCCGTCCGAGATGATGTGCGGATGTACATTCGAGGACTTCCTGTTATAATGGCAGGACGTCAGGTAAAGAAACTTCATACAGCAAATAATATTAATATAACATGAAGCCTTCCTAAAGATCTTTATGGCTTTTGTGGCCTGGTAAGAAGTTTAGCGGTTAAACATTGAATACGTCGGGGTAACGGTTTGGCATTCCTTCGTTATTTTTGACAATCAAACAGAACATTAAATGGCTTAAAAGAAAATATAATTACGTTTTGGGTGAGAAAATCAAAATGGCAAAGTTAAGCCCGCTTTTACTGCCATTTGCAGGTATGCATTTTTATTTCAGAGAAGGACAATTTGTTTGCCTCGATCGGGAATCGACCTCGGGTCTAGCTAACAGAGCGACCGCTATAGCACAGGCCTACTAGCACAGGACCACTGTACACAGGACCACGGAGTTTCATATAAGCAAAAGCGGCAAATCTTTCTTTACAGTTAGCACTGACACATGGTCACTAAATTAGTTTTTTTTTTGCAGTGCATAGCTCAGATTCATCATACGGCTCGCATTGGTATGAAAGACAAACTTATATCAGCACACAAACCGTACAGTTCCTGTATACATGATTACAACCAAAGTTATTTGGAGAAAAAAGAGTTGCCTACTTTTCGAAATGATGCACCTCGGGACGTAAGTGTCTGTACACAATATATTCAAGGATGTTGTGAAAGTGGGATCTGTGGAGATTTCGTATTGTTGGTTCAAAAATCGCCCTTGTGTTGCTTGCGTAACAACGTATTTAAATCACTAACGACAGATCGTTGATAATTTGATTTACTGGCTTTGAGATGAAATGAGCACACAGTTGCTAGCTTGAAGTTTCTCATCAGCCAACATAATTAGTCCCACAGCACCGTACTGATTTTGAAGTACGTTTAGAATGATCGTTAAGGTATCTTTTTTTCTCACTTTTTCAGAATGTAAAAAAAATCTGAACTATATCGTGTCACTACCAATGTTATGTAATAGATTGATATTGTCATATATAAAGCCGAAGCGTTGTTCCTTCAATGCAAATAGCTGACGTTTGGAATTGTGCTTAAAATGTATAACCAGTTCATTGTTTCCACAGATTTAGGTCCAGATTCCGTTCGCCTTGGTTGATAAGATTGTAGATTAAAAGCTCATTCAAACCGTCCAATATCTGTTTGCAGATTCAATTTTACACTTGCTATTGCTATGCCTATTGGTTCATTTTAACACACAGCTGATTTGTATACTCTTGTCATGAGGAAAATAAGCATGTATTATTATTACATTGGATTATTAAGAGGCATAAGTGTGTGTTTGCGAATAGTTTTCCAACAACGTACAAGGATTTGAGAATTTGTTAATTGAACATTCATCAAGCTCCATTTAAAGACCATTATGAATATATTTTTAATGTATAGAAAGAAGCTTTTGTCTGCCTCAATATGTTGGGGTTGGGTTTTTTTCTGCAATGATACCAATTTGGAAGCTGTTTTTTTTTTTTAATTGGGCCAACACTTCAAAGGTTCGAACCGATTTGAGTCTGACATGATCGACGTCAAGTATATTTTTGGTGACGTCACACTGATGTGGAGTAATTGTGTGAGTATAGGAGTCTATAGAAACCCTTAATTCCTTCAGTCTTGTATAAAAAAAGCAGATTGTTTTGGAACTGTCGAAAAAGGTATTGATAATGTCTGTTGAGTGCGGGCCGCCCAAATATACAGGCGTAAATCTCCTTGTTCCACCGTCTATTGATTACGCTCGTTGAGAACATTGGATCTATTTGAAAACCGAATACGATTGTGGGAGGATAAGGTTTTCACTTGAAATGATTATTTATTTTCATGTATTTATAACTTTATTACAGACACTTGGTCCATATACATGTTTAACAGTTGCATAATTGTATTTGTATGCACTATAGCATAGCACAGTATGCCATTTTGCATGAATTAATCAGTTAACAGGAATATCAAAACGGAATATACCATTTGGCATGAATTAATGAGTTAACGGGAATATCAGAACGGAATACAATTTTTAACACCTGAGTGTAACTCGAATGCAACCTTTTCAATAAAGAATACTCATTTTAACGAAAGATTTCACCGAAGGATCGGACGCCTTGTAAAACACATACCCCTTGCATTATTTATCTGAGCGCGTAATTATACAGGACTTGCATCTTGGTAAAACACTATTGATTATATACAATCTACAAGGAACAAGGATATATATTTGAGCAATATGCTTTGAACAATATGATACGTTCTATTATCAGTAAGTTAACAGAGATATTCTCTGTTTACTGACTGATTACAGAACGTTTTGGGCGATGCGACCGAATGTCTGTATGAATAAGCCTTTGGGCGACCGAATGCTTTAGAAAGATTTTGAATTTTGTAGATTCGTATATAGCCTAAAGTGGGAATAAGCATCGATATCGTGCAATCAATAAATACCTGTTCATTTTACTGTCTAACTCCCAATATATAGGCGAAATATTTTAAAAGTGTCCTCGTGGTGCCCAATATTACATGTGAAGAAACCATGTGTAGGATCGCAAGATAACATATAGGCTTACCTTTCATGTAGGTTAAATGGGAGTCATTAAGTGAATTGCGGTTATTTATCTTGATGGACACCGAACCTATGTATTCAAATATATACAAAATATACTTATTATTAAACCTGGGTACTGTTACAATTGGAAACAGTAAAAATGAAACCGAAGCGCAACCAGTGAAAACAGTCATATGTTCCATGTTTATTTTCAGATACACGCTCTGAGGTGCAACTGGGCCCTGCTCAGTTCACTGGACGCACGTTTGCATTGAGCAGAATTTGAATATTATATTATGGAAACAACAAGGACTTTCTGTTACATTAAGGGAAAATAAATGTGATTTCAGTGGACTGCAGGAAAATCGGAGCTGAGTTTGGTTTTTTTTGCAGCCAAACTACAAATATGAGGGTATAGAAAGATCAGGTGCGCATGACTTTTGAGCAAAAGTGTCGTAAGACTCATGTACGAATTTCTAGCTTTAATTCGTTCCATACGTGTATTGCGTTTGGGATAAACGAAGTATAGTAGTAAAGAAGGTTTTTTTTGTATCGTGGACCTACAAAATTTATCTGTTGTGCAGAAAATGACTGTTTGCGTCCGCGATTTGTGTAGGTGACAGAGACTGGAGATAAGGTGTACAATGTCTATCTCTTCAGGTATGTAACGTTACAACCTCAGTCACTTTGGAAAGACGCTTGTGACTCGGTCCGCATCGTGTATCAGAAATTAATTATTAACGCATCTAGCGAAAGATTTTCGAGTGCAGCAGATGGGGCTTGAGTACAACCACTCTATGCAACATCAGCGTACTCTTACACCGGAAAACTAAAAGTACAATATAATTTGCCCAGTGTTCTGCGTGAAAGGAGATATTTTATAGTGTGAAGGCAATTAACCGTAGAGTTGTTTAGCGGGATATCTTTATGGCATGATTTAAATAATTAAATGTGCTTAAAAATACTCCACCGCAACTGTGTACTTACAAACTTAACCAAAACGGACGACGATTTTCAGCCTCTGATCAGGACAATGGTTTATATTGTAAAGGTATTCGTTATCGGCACTCAAATAAAGGGAGAATACTCTTTACTGACATTTAGGTGGCCAGGGATTATCTCCCGCGGGAGGCGCTAGATATGAGATTTGCGTATGGGTTTGAGTTCTGTTTTGTTGGTTTCTTCAGTGTAAAACATCCAGAATAAATGTTGAAACATGATGACGTCTTTAAGATTCATTAAGGCCTTCAATTGCAACTGGCGGTTTAATGCCTGCATAGTAGCCAGCCTTAACAGTCGCTAAAATAGGCATACAGAACATGTAGTTCATACTGTATCTCATCTTACTTAAGTGAAATATCACTGTTTTATTGAATAAAATTCTTATCTCACTTTAGTGAAATATCACTGTTTTTATTGAATTAAATTATTATCACACTTTATTGACATATCACTGTTTTTACTGAATTAAATTCTTATCTCACTTTAGTGAAATATAACTGCTTTTATTGAATTAAAGTTTTATCTCAGGTTAGTGAAATATCACTGTTTTTATCGAATTAAATTTTTATCTTCACGCATATTAAAAACAAATATATTTCTGATGAACAACGAATGCTAACCTATGCAAGCTGGTCCACCACCAAAGGCTTTTTTGAAAATATATGCTCATAATCCCAGTCAAATCGCCTTTTCCTACTTTTGTAGGAAAAGTAGAAAAGGAAATATTTTTTTTTCTTCAAAGAGCCAAAAAGTAAACGTTATGGTGTTCATCACCTTTTTGGTGCACTATGCAATGTCAGCCATATTTTTTGTAAACCTTGTGAAATATGGTATTAATGCTATTAATAGAAAAAGCGACGTTTGAAGTTTATATCGGAATTAAAGTGATGGCTACTTTGGTTCGTGGAATTACATGAAATGTAATCCTATCAGTCGTTAAAGATAGCACAATTCCAAGCGAATCAGTGAATTTGTTCTCTAGCCAGCATGTTCACAAAACATACGAGTGAACATTGTAAAATCATGCAATGTGGGCCATTGTGTTTAGAGAAATAGATCAAATGTAATCCGATTTGTTGTCTTAATCGGAAGAGACCATATTTCAAGTTTCAAGCTTATCTGTGAATTTATTCAACATTTATTGTATTCACATCATATACAGATATGATGATTGTAAAATTATGCAATGGCTGCCATTTTGTTTTTGGAATTTGATGAAATTCCCATCACTTGTCTTAATAGGAAGAGACCATATTTCAAGTTTCGAGTTAATCTGTGAATTTGATATAGTATTCACAACATATGCAGATATGAATATTGTAAAATAATGCATTGGCGGCCATGTTGTTTTACGACACTTGTCTCAAAGGCAGGAAGCTATCTTCAAAGTTTGAAGTTAATCCATGAATTAATTCTCTACTTATTGTGTTTACAACACATACAGGCATACAGGCATAAAATTATGTAATACCAGCCATTTTTTTTTACGGAATTTGGTGAAATGCAATCCCATTCATCGTCTTAACAGGAGGAAGCTACATACCAAGTTAAAAGTTAATCCGTGAATTTACAAATACAGGCATGAATATTCTCAAATCATGTAATAATGGCAATTTCGTTTAACAGAATTTGGTTTGTTTGTTTGGGGTTAAACGTCGTACTCAAGGGTATTTCACTTATATGACGGATTGTCCACTTCACTGTTCCTTGCCCTATTACGGTGGAAAACCGGGGGGGGGGGGGATACCTCGTAAAACCCAACCCTGCGATTGCCGGAGCCACATCTTGTGACACACTCATATACCCGAGGGTCGACAGACGCACTCGATCCCGTGAACAGTATATTGAAGTAAGCTTTAGAAAGCGCACTCGCTAACCACTAAGCCACGGCTGTGGGCCTACATAATTTGGTGATTTGCAATACCATCCGTCTTCTTAATAGGAGGAAGCTACATACCAAGTTTGAAGTTAATCGGTGAATTTGTTTTCAAGCTAGCGTGTTCACAAGCTTTTGTGACGGACAGACAGACGGACGGACGGACACCGAGTAGCATTTCTAAGTCCCCCCCCCCCCCCCACTACTTTAGAAGTGGTGGTCAACAATTTCGAAGCCCAGTAACACAGTTCGGAACAGTAAAGTACTTTTAACTTACAAATTAGTATTTAGTTCATTTTTAGCGAAATGGTTTCCAGGCTATTCTGCAGACTACAGGTTAAGAAAACAAATAAAGCTGAGGGGACAAACTATACACAGCAGTTACCGGAAATGGTGTCCAGTGATTGTAAATTTCCAATTGATCGGCGAAGCTTCCAGTTGCATTGGGGCTTTCAGAAAGATGGAGCAAAACGAAAACGGACTATTTTGGGATGTCTTTGTAGTGTGCCCCGTGATTGTCTTGTTGGTCGTTGTTTGCTGCCAGTGGGGTTGAAATCCGAGTATAGGTCTGGCGCTATATCCATATCAAGCTAACAGAATGTATTGGGTCAGACCGACATCAGGAATATCAATGACATTTTAAGTCCTATAGTTCGTCGCAATGTAGCATTTTAAGTTCACTTTACAGTGGTATGCTTGCTCGCCACACACCATCTTCCCCAGGCAGGGCCGTACAAAAGATCTTCGCACAAAGCCTCTCTTCCTTTTCTACCTTGCCTTAAGGGACAGAAACCACCGAGTTAAATAACGCCTGCAGCGGTGACATGTACTTTCAGAGGAATCATTTTACCCCACCCAATCGGATTGAACTATCAGTAGAAAAGTAAGAGGCTGTCTGAACACAGGGTGACAAGTAGGCTATATATGTATACACAAGAGCTTACTTCCATAAGGGAGTCCTGACATAATCAGAGATACGTTAAGAGCCAGTGGTGCCACGCTTGTGTTCTGTCGACAGACGTGATTTGTAAACCCATTTCTGACTGTTTGCTTCTTTCTACAATAGTCCAGTCAGATTTGTGCCACGCTTTCCTAGCGAGTTAAAGCAAGGGTGAACATGTGAAAGTCTTGTATTACGTACTTTAACCATTTAACCATTGTTTAAAATATTAATTCCCCCCTCTTGCAAAGAATATGTAGACAACACTTTCGCGGTATTCGAAATAACATCCGAGGTGCATTAAGTTCATTATCAGATTAACTCCACACATACTAGAATGACATTTCCATGTGAAGAGGAATCTGATTCCAAGTTTTTATTTCTTGACAAAATGTTGACGGAGCCCGCGGTACACAAGCGATTCTCCGTCGGTGACTAAAATCTCAGGTCAATCGCTTGATGTGGTGCAAAAGCGACGGAAAATCTCGCAGGCTTAAAACAGCGGAGTACTATTGAGACTACAATAAATCACAAGCTAACACACACCGGTCCACAAGAGCAGCTTTATAAAAATAACCTAATATACAGAGCATTGCAGATACACTGTACCGTACCTAATCGGCCTAATTGATGAAGGTATATTGAATATGTTTTATATTGACCAAATAGAAAGACACCTTTAAATATATACATCTATGAACATAACCTGGCCAAATCGTCAACAGCTTTGAATTTGGCCAACATTGTCGATGGACGGGATTTACCCCCAAGTAGCGCATAGGAAACTGCTGTAAAACGTCCTTTTAAACGAAATCTGTTAATTAAATGATGAATCCTTATACTGTTATTGTTTGCTGCCAATGACTTCAAGTGTGATTCTCTTCGATTTGTTTCACTGTGCATTACACCAGTTACACCTTAATCAAACAGAATTGAAACGTTGATAATGCTTTAGCCCATTCACTATGGACAGATAGAACAGTTGTTGACCGTAGCTGTTCAGATGAACACCGTCTGCAGAGAGTATGTCGTCTTTAGAATCCGTCAATTTTGTATGTCTCAAGAATGTATGATTCTTTCCTAATTCCAAATTTAAGTCAATAACTTTCTTGTCATAGACATTATTTGGAAGATGTCTTATGTTTTTTCTGTAAAACTGTTCACTTAAGAGTACTTGTTTAACACCAAATACAGTTTTCAATTCACCAACATAGGTGAAGATGTTCTCACACACCTGGTCAACGGGCCTCACAGAATCAGCGTCGTTACCACCAATATGTAGAAAGACAATGTCTGGATGTTTGCTTCGCAGGAGATTTATCAGCGACATTGATGCCCGTAACCGATCCACTGTGGCACCAGGTAGTCCATATATTATCACCTGTGCCGTGGTGTTAAAGTTTTCTCTAGCATTCTCAACCGTTCCATCAGCAATGCCTTTTTGTAAGTGATATATGTGACTGTCTCCGATCACAAAGATCACCTTCTTCCTTGGTAAAACTCGATCTACTGCCAACTGGTCGTGTACAGGAGCAATCTATAACAAAAAGTAACATACAAATTTACTTTAACTTGTAAACTCGATAAAGCATGGTTAGTGATGCAGTTTCTAAAATATTATTTTTTCTGTCTTATTTTCATAATAATTGTTTTGCTTTGTCATTGATTTAATCCTATTATAAAAGCCAATGCTTCTGATACGGTATACATCCACAGGGAGTATCAGTTCACTCACCACACAATGCTTCTGATACGGTATACATCCACAAGGAGTATCAGTTCACTCACCACACAATGCTTCTGATACGGTATACATCCACAGGGAGTATCAGTTCACTCACCACACACAATCAGTGGTATTTGACAAATTTGAAAATGCCTGTATTCCAAATAAATTTCCATTATAATTGACAAAATTGGAATGACCAACAGGTGCAGCGAGGACAAGGAAATGAATAGGCCGTCACCCTGTTTGTCTAGCTGAAATTGTATCACTTACTTCGAGTGAGCTGTGTCCGTCTTTAGTTTTTTTTACGAAGCGAGCTTTAATTTGGGATGATGAAAACAAGTGGAATTCTACAACAAAACGATAAGGAAATGTTGGTCATTTTGACACATAATCACAAATTGTACTTTGGTGTTATGGCACACAATAGGAACACGAATACCAACCTAAAGAACACTGATCGAAACAGAAATATATTCTCATCTCCGATGGAAAAAAGTTTGTAACGAGTTAATAGTAAATAAATATATGGAAAACTAAATGGTTAAGGTTTGATTAGTGCTTAAAACTTGATATCGGTGAAACGACTACTTTCCGCGTATGAACAAAAAAATGTTTTGTTATCTTAATATGGATAATACTTAATATTTTTTACAGTCTAACCAGCATGGTGTTATGGTCAATATTCATTTGTTGTTACTATTGTTATTATTGTAAATTGAATAGCAATTAGACTATTTAATATATTCACGATTTGCGCGAAGTGAACTGGAGACGGGAATTACAGGTTACCGTCGATATGCATTAATGTGTGATTACTTCGTGATTGAGGCTTTACGGTCGACACGTGATAGTTATTGTACGCCTATATGGTCCAGGCTAAAGCAAATAATCGGTGGCACATACATCATACATGCAGGTTATCTGGTCAACATTTTGTTCTTTTCAAATACATTAACATAACGCATGCGCTTTGGATGGTGAACAAATAATTTGATTTTCATGAAAAAAATTGAAAAGCCTACAATAATATCAATTGTATATGAACTCCTCTAAATAACGCTGACAATATACAAAATGTTACTTCACTCACACGACCAATGTCAAATCATACGATATTTGATTCAGATAGATGACTAATTGATCGATTGATTGGTGTTTTAGGCCGTGCTTAGGTATATTTCCATTATAAGACAGCGGTGTATTTCAACAATAATTTATACCTGCACAACTAAGATGTTAAGTATTTCCATAATGTTGGAAAGGTAATTTTCCTCCTGTTCTAAGTAAAGACAGTATTGCTACTCTTCTGATTTGTACCTATTAATAATATGCAATCGTAAATAACAATTACCTGTAGTGAAGCTATACAACGACCCCACAATGACAAGAAAGGAAATGGTGAGAACAGTAGGATACATAGGTTTATTCATATTCCCTGTACACCTAAACGAGTATCAAGCGGAACCTTAAGGTATCTTCTGCGTCATCAACACAATGCGGCTCTTTGCTGAGGGAGTAATCTTTAACCTGCAAACAAATACAGAAATATTTATTCCAAAATTTGGTTCTGTATGGAACCCTCACAGCAACTGTTCCAAGTATTTATCTTTTTCTTTTTATACCAAAGAACCGTTTTTGTTCTGGTGACATACAGAAACATCCTGTTTTTTTCTCTAAAGAACCCTCAAAGAACCATTATTTCTAAGAGTGTAGGCATACGTATTCTCTTGCGAGTAGAGAGGCAGCCTGGATCATAGGGTTCTTCAACATAACAGATAAACTCAGCAGGACTAATTTATCTCTCCACATTAAAACCTACACATGTTTAGCTTTGATTATAATTGTATACTTAATGTTGGAACGCAAACTGGAGATTAAACATTAAAGACAAAGCTATACATTTCAAGGAACTTCCCCCTTTTATTGTCTCCCAGACGATAGGATCTTTCGAATTCCGGTGACTTTCTTGTTGATACTTTAAAAGAGAAAGGATATTGTTCTGCAACCACTGAGTAACAAATCTAATGAAATCAAATTTGGTTCATCAATAGTGAATCGTATTAATATATCATTATCAATTTCAGAATGTAAGCCAAAACATAGTTTTTTGTTGTTTTTTTTATTGAGGCTTAACGTCGTATTCAAGAGTATTTCATGTATATGACGACGGATTGTACACTTCACATTGTTCTTGAATACGGTGAAAAGTACTGAAAACCCTCATAAAAATCAATCTAGGGATTGCCGGATCCACATTGTGTAGCATACTCATATACCTGACGATCGACAAACGCATTCGCACGGTATAACGAGAAGGATTAGCAGGGCCGCCAAAATATTAAACATCAGCAGTATTAAGATGGCTTTGAACAGATGGGAACATTTTCCAGTCATAACAGTTCCCGTAGCCTACGGTAGGCCGTTGTTAAATTACTTCTCTGACACATGTACAGGTACAGGTATATCACAGGGCAGGTATCAATGCAAGGGAAACTACTCTTGTTGGACCTCCATAATATACTGTCTGTATAGACCCTACATATTCTGTATGAAAATCAGATTACTACGTTAGAATGATACATTGGTATATCCAAATAACCAGTTGACGATGGCATCAGTATTCACGAGACTGAGTAGTAATAATTTAGGCCACACTGTATAGAAAATATGTTAGCAGTATTCAATTTCAATTTTGTTTATTACAGGAACCATATGGCATATTCCATGGTAAAGTGTACCAGTTTACTACCAATAAAAAAAAATAATTTTTGGCATAAAAGTGTGTACTCTGTGGAAGAAATTGGTCCTTCTGAGTCTAAATTGTCAATAAATAATAGTTTTTAAACACCGG
>JAVFBX010211396.1:0-11925 GCA_034783855.1 Mopalia kennerleyi
CTTTAGTTCTGAGAACACCAGGGCAACAGAAAGCTCCTCTTTTCTCGCCTCTTACGATCGACGGAGGAAGCCGAGGGGGTATTCTGCAGGACTGGCCAACCCGCTCCCCCACGGGGCCTAGATAAAGTGAGGAGATCTGAGGAATGCATGGCACACAAAACAAAAGCTTATCATGATATTTAATATGGATTGATTCTTTTTACCTAGGAGATGTAGATATAGTAAAATTCTTTGTGAATTTTTTTTTTTAGAGTGCATAAAAAATGATAAAGTGTGAAAATAAAATTATTGGAGGTCTTTATCTTTTTGTAGCGACCCATTCTCCAATATTTGGGAACGATTGATACACTGCAGTAGCGAAAGGGATGTGAATGTTGAATGCATTACTGGAGCTCTTCTGTAGAAGTTAATAATAGAAAATCTCCCTCTTACAACATAACGACATACTTTTGTATCAGAATCTATTTTGCCAAAAAAGGGAGGATAATTAAAATTATATAAAGAGGCAATCTAGTGGTCCGGATTAACCACTGCAAATACGGAATTTAATAGCTAACCAGTGGCCCAAAAATCTAATGTAATAAAAACTCATGCTGTTATTTTTCATCGGGGTATTCCCGATAAAAGTGTGACTATAAAAAACCTTGATATCAGTTATTTGTATCTTAACAGGTGCATCTGGAAATGCTATACTGGAGAGCAGAAATAATAAATTACATTACTTGGTTTGTTTTTACAGTAGAATAATCTTCAACTACGATAAAAGATACACATGGGTGTCATGTAATTTGACATTCAGAAATGTTGAATCACCATGTATGCGGATAATGCGTGTGTATTTTTTATTAGAGACGTGAGTTTTATTGTACTCTACTTTATGACATTCATGTTATTTGGTTTGTTCTTATGTGATTACCATCATTGTTAAAATTTCATAAAAGTTTAAAGTCTAGATTGACAATCACTTACTAACTTTAAATAAATCGAACTTGATGAAAGAAAAAAATGGAAGTATTTGTTTGGGATTTGCCATTTTTTTTTTGACAACTTGACAAAAATCTATGAATTTTTTGTATTAAGTATGGACTACACACCTTCCTGCCCAGAGGTGTGGGCTATAGACTTCATAAGCTGCTAGCTTCCACACACACCATCTGTAGTGATTAAACAACCACTCTTCAGATATTAACCTAGGATCCACATTCTCATGACATATAAAGGCTCTACAACAAAACAATTTTTTTAAGAATTCGAAAATGTCTTCTTTCTTTTTTTTCATATTTTACACATCACTATCATACAGTATGACTATGTGGTCAAAACAAAAAAGTATTCCAACAATAACTGACACTTACTGTACTAGCACAACAAAGATGCAGAACATTTCCATAATATTGGAAAGTTTATTTTCCTCCAGTGCTCAGCAAAGACAGCATTACTACTATTCAAACAAACTGCCCTTAGCTTGGGGGCTGCAAACATTAACAAGACAGGACAATCACGAGCAACAAAACAGAGGAGCCACAAAGATCCACTTCGACTCTGTGTTGCCCCTGTCACATTGCAGACACTAGAGCAACAAGTCGTCTGTCAACAATCCGCTGTTTGTTTGATTTGATAAATTGTTCACTTTCAGCCTAAGGTTGAATATTTTGAAATTATCATCCTCAAATGGTTAAATACACTAAAATATCATAGTTAACAATAATTTTAAATGCTTAATAGAAATCTGTAATTGGTATTCTTTATATAACTGGAATTGATTAACTTCTCTGACTTACCTATAGAATTCAGATTTACCCGCTGTACAATGGTCGTCAGGTATCAATGTCATCCCGTCACCCACCAGTACACCTTCACCTTGCTTCATTAACTCTAAACCGTAATAGCTGGTTAGATTAAACCGGAAATCTTCAGCAGTTTTCGAGGAGATTTCCAGAGCTGTGTCATTTCTCTACAACATTCGAAAAAAAAACCAAAATATGTCAAAAAAACATATGTGTTTTGCAGGACTTCAAAAGTAAAAAATATATATGTACATATACTTTGTTTTACTTTATTTTAGATTTTAAAGTGAATAATCTATTTATAGAGAAAATTTTCAACCAACCTTTATCACTTTTCTCTTCTTTTTACAATATGTAAATATGTTGTAAAAAGAATGGGATCGTGTCCACGTTGCTGTATATATAGTACATATACTTTGTTTTACTTGATCTTAAAATTTAAAACTGAATAATCTATTTATAGAGAAAACCAACCTTTATCACTAATTTTCTCTTCTTTTTACAATATGTTGAGGATTCATCCAGAGCACAGAATTGTAACTTTATCCTATTTTCTGTCGGGGTTGTTGACTTGAGGGTCCAGAATTTTCCAGCACACGGTTTAACAGTTATTCGCTTTTTGCGTGATATCACCTTATCTTGCTTCAATCTTGACATTTGTAATTTGGCAGTCACTTCCTGGCTGAGGATACAGTTTACATTCAAGGGTCCGTTTTGTTGTTGGCCGGGGTTCGAAATTGTTGAAGTCTCATTAGCCAAATCTTTGGAAGATGTCATTTTCTCTTTGACCAATTTAGAAAAATTATCCCCTGAGCATGTGGGAGTATGTGTTGGGACTGTGACCTTCACCTTTTTGGTATTTGAACTCGTAGATTTAAGGTCATCAGATTTAGCCCTTTTTTCTTCAACAGAATTGACGATTTCCACATCATTTGCTAAAATCTTGAGCGTTTCATTCAATTCTTTATTGGAGAATTCAGCATTGCTAAGACTGGAAACAAAGGGATTAAAAGATGTTTTTCCTCCCTGACCAAGTTCCTTGACAGGCTTGGTATCTTCTTGTCGGCCATTACAAGCATTATTTTTGTAAGGAGTTTTAAATGAAGAAGGGGTCTCCACAGCTTGAGAAACAGAGTTATTACCAATGGTTGCACTTGAAGCTTGATTGTTGTTCAATTTGGTACTGTAAATTAAGAAACACAATATGTTTATTTTTAGGCTTAAAAGAAATACTTCCTGTCAAATTTTTAAGAAACTTTCACTTAAAGTTAAAAGAAATATATTTGTTCAGAAGAAATCACAATCTTTAGAATGAGGCAAAAAACAATTATTTGTTTGATTGGTGGTTTTCTGATTGACAATACTTTGGCTGTAATTGACAGAAGGTGGAAAAGACTTCTTAATAACCCTAGCTTTGACTATTCTATAACTGCGTAAAACAACCCAGCGACCTCAGAAAAATTGAAACACTCCCATTGGAAACCTAGCATCTAAAGATGGCCCAAAACTGCGATGGAAATATCAAAGAGAGTTCAGATGACCCTCCAGAACAAACTGGACTGGCCCTATTTCTTTAGGTAAAGGCCCTATTTCTTTATGTAAAGGCCCATTTCTTTATGTAAAGGCCCTATTTCTTTAGGTAAAGGCCCATTTCTTTATGTAAAGGCCCTATTTCTTTATGTAAAGGCACTATTTCTTTATGTAAAGGCCCTATTTCTTTATATACAGGCCCTATATGTAAAGGCACTATTTCTTTATGTAAAGGCCCTATTTCTTTATGTAAAGGCCCATTTTTCACTATTATGAGTTTTGAACAGTTGTCAAGATAGATAACTTTATTAATATTCATAATCTCAAATAACAATGCCATTATTCTTGTGAATGATATTAATATTATCTTTCTTCAATGGACTACATTTCTATGCAACAACAATTGCTGGATTTGATTAGGGTCTAAGTCTTACTTAGACATTTGTAATAGGCCTTATTTACCTGCTGTTCGAGTCAGGAAATCTATGTGGAATAAAATTCTTTCCTCTCCTATAAGGATGGTCTCTCAAAGATCCTTCAAAATAACAGAAAAAAACATGGCTTCCTGAATCATTGTAAAACATTCGTCGGCCTTAATGGAGTAATTTGATTCTTGTATTGTCATCAGGTTAAAGAAATGGGAAAACCAGTAGGAAATCTCATTAAAACACCATTTCAATTGCATTAGCCCCAATATGACCCACTCACCTAACAGAGGTCGACACTCGACAGACAGATTTGGACCTGTGAGAAGTAATCGTAGAAGGACCAGAAGAATGTAATGTTAACCACTCAACCACAGCCATGGGCCATACCCTGTGTGTTTTGGAAAACTTAAAAGTTTAAACCACCATTTGATCACCATTGTCTATACAAGGTCAGTAATTTTCTTTAATTTGCCAACATTGCAAATATGCAGTATTTTCAGCTGAGCGTTAATTATACGGTCAAGAGAAATAAATACTACTTACCTTCAGGTGAGGAATAGACTGGATTTCTTTTATAAACCAATCTGTTGGACTTCTTGTGGGAAACCCCTGAGCAAGGCAATCATATAAAGTTCAGAACATTGTTACAATGTCACTCATATTCTCAGTACCATTTGATAACTAATAATTAAAATTTGTTTATTACCACACTTCAAGACTTTAAACACAACATATCCCTGCAGATATAGCTTACACTTGAATGATATATCCAGCCAATTATGTACAGTACTGCTGAAACCACTATAATTAAAGACTTAAATCTGACTAGATCAATCGTCTGATCAGTTTGTTTGTATGATTGGGGTTTAACACCGTTCTTAAGGTTATTTCAATCTGATGATGGCACGCCAGTCCAATGGTTGAAGAAAACTACCCTAGATACCACTGGCAACAACAAAATTGTTTGTTTGTTGGATTAGGGTTTTGCTTTGTACTCAAAGGTATTTCATTCCTAAGACACCGGATTCTCCACTTCACATTGTTCCTTGCCTTATTACGGTGGAAAACCAGGAGGAAACCTCAAACAGATAAGGTTCATGTCGCCGCTTTATCTCAGACTTCCAGGACAACAGGAAGCTCCTTCCCGACCCTCCACTCTGAAGCCATCCATGTTCTTGCACTTTTGCAATTAATAGATAACAGATTTGTTAGGTCAACTTACCATTTAATTTGTTGAGTCCTGGAGTTGGGTTTAAATTTGGCTCATTGTGACGTTTATCAGGTTGAGGGGACCCTTTTGATGAAAATATCTCAGGTGTGGAAATGCCGGTGTTCTTGATCAAGGTGTGTTGCTGTCCAATCAAGGCTTCACCTGACTGCTTAGCAACTAGCTGATGATTATCTGACGATTTAAGACTATTTTCTTCCACATTGGCTATACATTCTCTAGCTTGTTGCAAAGCTTTGTCTGAGACAAAGACAGGTTTTCCTGAGCTTGTCTGGAATGGATTATGACAAGAATTTGAGGTATCATTTTTTTTGGAAATGACTTCATTTACTCTTAAAACAGGATCTATTGGAACTTCATCTCTGTCAAGACATTTTCTAGCTTCAAGCAAAGATTTCTTAGAAACCTTCACAGATTTCCCAGAACATGTCTGGAATAAGCAACCAGATGATGAAGTCTTCACAAGCTTGGGGATTGATGAAGCACAGTCACTCGTATTCTCACAACCTTCTTTGTCTCTGGTTTCATCTGAACCTGTTACATTCAAAGACACTCCTTTGTTCTCTGATAATTTTTTTAAGTTGAAATCTCCAGAGGCAGGTGATCCAATGTGCAAATGAATATCAGTTTCCAAACCAGTAAGAACTCTATCATCATCAAACAACCTTTTCACCTCTTTAAGAGATTTTTCTGAAATACGGACAGGTTTACCTGAGCAAGTTTGGAATGGATTAAAAGCCACTTTTGATGTCACATGACAATTAGGTTCCTGTAAAATTTTGTCTTTTACAGATGTATTTTGCAAGTCTGCCCACGATGTTTTGGTGTCCTTTCTTTCAAATCGTGTCCTGGTTGGCAACAAAATTGTGTCAGAATTTGTGGACTCTCCAGGAACCTCTTCTGCCAAATTCATTCCAAATGGTGTGTCTTTGACTTCCTTCAAAATCTTTTCGGATAAAGCAACAGTTTGTGTATCAGGGACTGTTTGGTTGTCATGGAAACTATCATCCGAGATAATATTTTTCACTTCCAGCAAAGCCTTCATTGATACAGCTACAGATTGACCAGAAGCAGTCTGAAATAAACTATTGCTATGTGAACTGGTAGAAACTTCATTTGAATATTTCTGCTTCCCTGCATTTAGTGGGACATTGTCAGCTCCCATCATTCTTGTTTCTTTCAAATCTTTAAGACCCTCCTCAACTGGATTTCCAAGATGTATTTTGGCTTGCTTTAATGCATCGGCTGATATACTAACAGCATTCCCTGATGCTGTTTGAAAGAAGTTGTTGTTATGAATAGACTCTTCCCTTTTCTGATATGCAACATTTGTATCCTTCAATATCAAACTCTCCTTTATCTGTTTCTCATCACAATAAAAATTTGATAACTGTTTTCCGCTTTTCAGGACATCTGTTTTTGATATTGAAGTTTTACTGGATGCGGTTTGGATTACAGACTTTGATTCTGTAGAATCCCCAACAAATTTATTGCTACTACTTCCACAAAGCTCTGAATTATTTGGCAGCTTTTCATTGGCAGGATCTTGTAGAATCTTTCTTGCTTCTAGAACAGATTCCCTTGTCACAGATACAGATTTTCCTGATGCCGTTTGGAACAAACCCATTGATGCAAAACAGTTTTTCTCAGATTTGATGATGGGATCACCACATGTAAATGATGGGACTTGCTGGGGATCATTGAAGACATTTTTCACTTGAATACTTTCACACAGATCCTTAGATGACAAGTCAACTTCAGCCTTGTTTTGTGTTGGAACCATTCTGTCAGGAACCACAGGCTGGGAATTACATGTATTGGTTTCTTTATTTGAACCATTGCCATCATCAGTACATTCCAGACACGACCTTGCTTGCTGCAATGCATTTTCTGAGACAGCGACTGATTTTCCAGAAGCAGTTTGAAACAAACTTGTTGCACTGAGACATTGATCCGTTAAATTTTTCTGGCTATTTGCATCATTTAATACATCTTCTGGCTCACGGATAGCCTTCCTGGCTGTCTCCAGAGAAGCGGCTGATACTTTGACTGACTTTCCGGATGCTGTCTGAAACAAACTGGTTGGTAATATTTCGGACAGGTTGATCCTATGATGATGACCAGCCTCTAAATTCTGAGGTTCACATTCAATGTTGATGTCTTGTCTTTTTATGGTGCTTTGTGCTAAATAATCAAGTTTGGTTTCTTTTGCAACAGAATCAGTTTCCAATTTTAACCGTTTACAAGAAAACATTTGAATAGGGCTAACAACATGGGTTGTAGTTGGCTTGTTAAAAATTTCCATATTTGCATTGTTATCGCTAAAATCACAAACTTGTGCCTTCCCAGGATTCTTACTCAATTCACTATGAAAATCATTCATAATTGAAAGTTTCATTTCTTTAGGGAGTCTGTCAAGATCTGCTTGGAAGGATTCCTCATCACTGAAGGAAACTGAAAGGGCTCTAGGTCTTTTAAAAGAATTTTGTACCGTAACAGAATCCGTGTCTTCTTGACTTGAATGGACTTTGCCCTCACTAGCAGCCGAGCTCATGTCTGCCATTAAAGCTTCTAGGAGATGGTCATCAACATTGGGATCGGAGGTATCAAATTCATTTTTATATTCCTCTTTGGCAAGAATAACAGGTACATCCAAATGGACAATTGAACATTTTTCAGGAGGTGCAAGAACTTTTTTTTGTGCCTGTGAGTTTTCTAACATGTCTTCACCAAAAGCATCTTCAAAGCCTTCAAGATCTGATATAGTCTTTTCGTCTTTTTCAGTGCTGCTCATTGTGGAAGCTGGGCACATTGAACCACTTTTAACAGATAGATATGTTTTTGATATTCCATGCGAAGTGCTGCTCGTGTCTGCGGAAAAGGATGTCACATGTGCAAAAAGTTCCTCATCTGCAATACTATCATCAAAACTCTTACAATCAACTGTTTCTTTTCTTATCACAGACTTATTATTTCGATGTGTCCTCTTGGATTCTGATAAATCTTTACAGTTGATTTTGGGACTAGAAATTCCAGTTTCAGATACAGGATATGACTGAGCGCTGTTTGCAGAAATTGCATCAGTTTTAGTATTTGGAGTAGGGGAATCATTTTCAGACAATACTGGTAAGGATGTAGAAGATTCAATATTGTTTAGCTTGGGGCTGTACACAGACTCCTCAGTTTTCTTCGGAGTGATTCTTGGGGGTTTGAATGGTCGGTATCCTTTTGGTACATTGGAATTCCCCCAGGCATTACAAGCACTTGACTTCAAGGGCATTTTATAGTTCATGGGAGATAGAGCAATTTGTCTCGAGTTTAAGCTGGTTTTAATCAAGTCTCTCTTTTCAGATATAGTATTTTCATAAGTTTGTTTATTGACATGGTTAGATTCAGCACTTGGGGGAATAATAATAGTGGTATGATTTTTCTTGCTTGTATCAGAGAGATGTGTCGACTCTATGTCTTCCAACAGGATTCCTGTACAGCCGTTCTTATTCAGAGCCTGTTTACCATCACATATTTTACCCAGGTCGTTTTCTTCAAGAAGAACTCTGGCTTTTGTCAAATTATCTTCACTAACAGCAACTACCTTTCCCCCAGCAGTACAAAATCCAGCATTTGGTGGTAAAGAAATGAGATTTGTGTCGAAACTGTGATGTTGATGAATAGCATCTTTGGAAAATGTTGCAACATCAGGGTCATTTTCTTCAAGAAGAACTCTGGCTTTTGTCAAATTATCTTCACTGACTGAAACTGCTTTTCCCCCAGCAGTACAAAATCCAGCATTAGGTGGTAAAGAAATGAGATTTGTGTCTACTCTCCGACGTTGTGGAATTGCTTCTTTTGACAAATTTGTAATATCAGAGTCATTTTCTTCTAGAAGAGCTCTGGCTTTTGTCAAATTATCTTCACTAACAGCAACTACTTTTCCACCGGCAGTACAAAAACCGGCATTTGGGGTTAAAGAAATTAGATTTTTGTCAAAATTATGTTGTTGATGAACAATAACTGTATCCTTTTCTTCAAGAAGAAACTCAGCTTTTTTCAAACTAACCTCACTTATGTTTACAGTTTTACCCCGAGCAGTACAAAAACCTGCATTAGTTGGCACATTTAATGGTAATTCCAGGAATTGCTTTTCACAGTTCACGGTACTTTCATTCTCTTCAAAAAGAGATTTTGCTTTTTTCAAACTGTCCTTACTAATGTTTACAGTATTTCCACGAGCAGTACAAAAACCAGCATTAGTTGGCACATTTGTTGGCAATTTAGCAGGTTCCTTTTCAGAGTTCACAGTACTTTCATTCTCTTCAACAAGAGATTTTGCTTTCTTTAAACTGTCCTCACTTATGTTTACAGTATTTCCACGAGCAGTACAAAAACCTGCATTTGTTGGCACATTCGGTGGTAATTTAGCATGTTGTTTTTCTCTGTTCACAATAGTTTCATTCTCTTCAAAAAGACATTTATTTTTTTTCAAACGGTTGTCCCTTATATTAACAGCATTTCCATGACCAGTACAAAAACCAGCATTTGATGGCACATACGATGGCAATTTAGCTGGCTCCTTTTCTTTGTTCACAATAGTTTCATTTTCTTCAAGAAGAGATTTGGCATTTTTCAAACTTTTGTCTTCCACATTTACAGATATTCCACTAGCAGTAGAAAACCCTGTATTTGAGTGTAAGCATAATGGAATTTTGTTGGATGCCGTTTCACACAAACGATTTTCATTTTCTTCAATAAAAGTTCTGGCTTTATTCAAACTAACTTCTTTAGCATTAACAGTTTTTCCATTGGCTGTACTAAATGCATCCATTGTAACCAAATTTACATTGCATTTTTGTTCACTTGATGGTATCATCAAAGGATGCTTCACTTTAACATCTGTAACAGAATCTGAAGTTTCCTCTAAGCAATCAGACACCAGAGACTGTCCTCGTTTGAGACTCTGCTCACTCAATTTTACCACTCTACCACTCGCCGTGTGAAAGCCACCGATCAAGACAGAGGACAAATTGGCTGGCACTTCAGCAAAGCCTGATTGTTTATCGGAAATGGTTGAAGTGTTTTCTACAAAAACCTCACTTAAAAGATCTTGCGAACTTTTCTTTTCTGCTACTTTTGTTCTATCTTCCGTGAAACATTCTGCAACCAACTGTTTTGCATTAAGGACACTGCCTTCATTCAATTCTAACCCTTTGCCACTCGCAGTCTGAAATCCAACAAATGGTTTAACAACAGACTGTTCAACACTTTGTTTCTCATCAGCTTGGATCTTGATTATATTTAAAGAATGTGACTGTGTTTTCTTTGTATCTAAATATTTTGAGCTATCTGTATTACCACTTTTATCATTGGATTCAGAATTCTGAGGTATAATATCTGTCTTTGTTTTTTCTAAGCACTTTGAATTGTCAGTTTTTATTCTATTCAAATATCTTTCTTCGTCAATAGCCTTTAACTTCAATATTTCTCTACCAGAATCTGTTACTCCTGTGGTTGTCTTACAACTAATTGCTTTAACATTTTGACGAGTAGCACTAATTTCCTTCAGACAGGAATCTGCTGAAGTCTGATGTTGGTGTGGACCAGAAAAGTTTATGTTCATTTTTTGTCTGTCTAAGTTTGACAATTTTGAACTGTTTGAGACTGGAAGACTTTGACAAGGTACGCTAATTTCATCCAGTGTTGAAACTGCTGATGCCTGATTGTTCACTGGTTTATTATACTTTTTATAATGGCTGGGAACTGAAGTCTCCACAACATTTGCAGTTTTGCCAGTATCTGTATCTTCAAATGAGGAATCCAACAGTCCATGTTCACATTCCTTGATTAGGTCTGTGAAGGTCTTAAAATCTGAAAAGAAAATTGGACAAGACATCATTAAAATTGAATAGCTTCTAACTGGTCTACTGACAGAAATATAGTGCTATCTTCTTAAAGCATGCCGTTTTATTCACAGCAAAAAGATTCTGCACAATGAAAATTCCGTTTAGCCAAGAATAACCAGGAATTTGAATGAGATTGTTTTGCCCTACTTTACAGTTGCATACCAAAAAAATCATCAAACTGAAGGACTGATTGGTTTATTTATTGGTGTTTTACGCCATGCTTAAGGGTGTTTCACTAATATGATGACAGTATATTCCAACAATAATTGACACTATAAACACAACCAAGATAAGAAAAGTTTTCATAATCTTGGAACTGGTAAGAAAACACAGTATTGCTATTCTTAAAAAAACTACATTTTAGCCAGAGGACTTAAGGCCAGATGCTGCACCTTCAGCAACCAATTTTTTAATTTTTATGAAAAAAAATTTTCTTCAGTTTTGACATTGTTGGATATCATAGCATACGTCTATGTGCGTAAAAGATTGAAATATATTGAAAAATTGTGGAAATGAGTGGAAATTAAAGCTGTACCTATTGTCTTTGTCTTATAATTTGTTTATTAACAAAAACACCCTGACTTTTACAGTCCTTATTATGAATATTGTCACCAAAAAACGAAGTACTATGTCGCATTCCAATAATCATACATTTTCATAGGACAGTAACAGTGAAACTTCCCGAAACTATCCTTATACCTAAAAGTGCTATTTTCTCAAAACTTGAAATTTCAGACAAGAAATATTGTACAGCCGTTAACAATGTGTATTTTCGTTCAAATCTTTGAGAATTGCTAACAATGGGTGTGCTCTACAATACGTCAGAAGCTTTTTTCAATATTTTCTTTCCTGTGTGTTTTATCGGACATTTTTCACTGTTCTGAGGATAGAGATTTACGTTTCCAAGTAACATTTTTATTCCAAATGACGTAGCTAAAATTCCTTCTGACATTTTATAACACTCGTATGACTAAACATGTAATAAAAAGAATTTTGAAAAAAAATATTTAATTTTGGCTATATTTACTTTCCGTCAACACTTACCTGCTGATTGC
>JAVFBX010211407.1:0-21837 GCA_034783855.1 Mopalia kennerleyi
TTACTTAAAAAGTGAAGCAAAAAGACCATTTTGGACACCATACATGTGATTTCTGGCTAAATCCTGTCCTTTTGCACAAAAAGTTCCTAACCTTTATTCTTTCTAACAAGCTGAACCCTCTACACAGTTCTACCCACTTCTATCATCATCAAAGCTTTGACTATCTGTCTCAATTGGCATGGTTCCTATCTCCAATAACATCAGATTAACAGAACCACTTAACCATCATGCCATGGAATGTGAACTGGCCACGCTATCTATATTAGAATTGTACAGAATGAATAGATGAACATAGATAATGTAGTCTATAGTGTTTTTCTGAAATCCTACGACTGTTTGTGAGGATTTCCCTTATCCACCTTCACACCCTTATTGTTGTTGATATAAATAGAACCAGATGAAACTGGATACATGAATAACAGCCAAAGAAAGAATTGAAAGTTGAAACATTTCCTTTCTTTGTTTCCCTTTGAAGTGATCCAAAAAAAGATATTGTTCAATAGTAGAAAAATAACGGCAAGAAAACAAGGTTCTTGAAGGTTTTATCATAGACTCAATAAGGCGAATCACTTCACCAGCTAGAGAGAACGATAAAAACGGAATTAATAACGACGATCAACATGGTAAAGTAACAAGTGTATTTGGGAGGGACATGATACATTTTTCAATTGAACTAAATCCAGCAAAAAGTCACAACAGATCTGCTGCTTGTTATCCCTTAGCTCTGAAAGTATGAAAGTACCAAGGCAACAGTAAGCTGTTAGCTGGCGTGAATATTGTTATGACCAAAAAGGTCAAACTTCATTCATTTGTCAGTGCACAGTAACTTGTAAAATTGTTGATAAAAGTGTAATATATTTACATATACAGTTGTTGTTACAAAGGCGCATCGGAATGGGAATCTTGAATTGTCAAAAGGGGAGCCTTGCAGATCATCTTTGACATCAAAACAGTCTAGATTTGGGATCTGTATGCAATGGCAAACTGGATAAATGTGTGTCACGTCATTTAAAAGAGCTATACCAAGTGCTGTGACGAAACCGGACCGCCTTTCAAAGATTGAATTACCTCCCTTCACAAGCATCCCAGATTCCTCAGCTTCTAGAACAATCAAGACTCTACAGAAAGTCAGGAGAAAAAGTTTGATAGCTTTCCTGAAAACTGATGTAATCTAAATTTGAAACTTCTTAAACCATACTCATTCTTGTTAACTGACCCTGAATATCTTTTTCATTTAATGTATTTATGTACTTCTGTTGGCAAATATAAAATATTTCCACTTAATTCCATTTGTAATGGAAATGGTGTAAAGAACAAACAATACATTATCGAAAAGCTATATAGGGTCTAATTCTTGGAGTTATATAATCAACAAAAATTGAAAGAAGCTGTTTGTTGGGAATTAGGGGATTGTATCATTTAATAAAATTTTTGAAGCGCTTAAGGAATTGAAATGGGCAGGAAAACAATCCATCTGTTTTAACTTGATAAATGACAAGTGAATTTCGAATTATAAATTCATATCGAATTATTCCGAATGATTTAACCAATTGTGGTTTTGGAAAAATTTTAAAAGGATTCCTAAAATAGAGATTTTTTTCTCTGATACGGTAATTGTTTATCTGCAGCAACAGATTTATGTCAGAAAATTTCCAGTTAAGCGAGAAATTACACTGAGTGAGTTTATCAAAAAGGCCACTGAAAGCTAGAAAAAATAACGATTTAGTTACACAACTAGCCAACCAATTCGGCAACAGAGAAATGAAAACATTTTAACTGTCCCATAGAGAAAATAAAATTCTCATAAACCTCTCTGTTTCAGAACTCAATCCAATTGACCATTAGTCTCTCTGCTAATCTATTCAATCAAGCATCTCTCCACAGCTAAAATAACATCAAATTGTTTTTTATTCCTGGTTAAATTCCACCACAGAATTAACGAGGCAGAAAAACCCCGGAGCATCACTGCTACTAAAGTAAATATCCACAACATTATTAGTGTCCAAATCACTTCATTGAAATGTAGAAACTTTGTTGTTTTCAGACTGTAGATTGTTTCTTTATTATAACTACATGTAGTTTACCGATTTTGTCCCAATTAAAACATTCAAAAAAATTTCTGATAAATGAATTGTCTGTCATTTAACTTAAATTATGTCAAATTAGTATCATAGTGTGGAGGTAGACATTTTTCACAATATATATTGGGAATAAATGAAAAAGAGAAAAATTTGCTTGCCTACACTGGGATTCGAACCCAGGACCCTGGGGTTACAGGCCCAATATATATGTTTGAAATTATATATATATATCATGGATGTAAAGTTATAAAATACTTATCACCCTGATGGCTTTTGCTTCTAGCTTAAAAGATTAATTTTGTTAGAATACACGATCAGAACACATAACAATTTATTGCAAGAAAAATTCCTTTTGGGAATAGTGGACAGCCTTTTCTTTTTAAATAAGGTTTGGGGAGAAAGCTTGCAAATTGTGTTGAATACATTCTGATAGAATTACTTAGCAAGAGATATTTAACTGATCCTATGGTTAACTGGCTTCAAATACAGTGAAATCATTAGAAATATGTTAGTTTTCTATACTACACTTCCTAAAAGTAGTTGAAAGAAATCAACCATAAGGCATAATTATATTAAAAACTTCATGCAACAAAAATTTGACAGAATAATTGCAAATCATTTATGTTATATAAATGTATCTGTTTTCTAAAAAAACTAAAACAGATTTTCTGATAATGCCATTGTTTCTCTTCAACGAGAGAGTTATGCCAGAAACTGGAGTCAAGGTAAAAAAAACCCTACTGTGATCACCAACATTACCACTAAAATACATCCTACATCAGGCCTTAGTTACGTAACCAGTCAACCAATCACATTACAGAGAAAAGAAAACATTTCAACTGCATCGAAGAGGAAATAAAAATCTCGAAAGGCTTTCTATTTCTGAACTCAATCTAATTGGTCATTAGTCTCTCTGCTAATGAATTCAATAAGGCATCTCTCCACAGCTAAAACAACATCAAACAAATTTTATTCCCGAGCCGAAGAATTAACGCGACAGAAAAAGCACAGAATCCATGCTAAATATCAACAGCATTATCTGTGTGTACATCACCAAAATAAAATGTAGACATTTTCTTTTATTCACAGATTATTCATTTATTCCAATTTCTTTCATAACTCTGAGCCACTTAAAACGCCTAATTGATTTTCTGATAAAGGAATTGTGTTTCAGTAGTGGAAATAATTTTAGACATATTTTGAGACAAAAAATAAAAGGAGCTTTAAAATCATGTATAATCTCTGATTTAAAATAACTTAATACTCATCACATTACGGTCACATTGTTTTTAGTTTAAATTCTAATTCTGTAACAATTTATGATCATGACACATACCTACATTATTGAAACAGAAATTTATAAAGTACCTTAAAATGAATTCTATTTTCTTTCGTACGGTTTGGGGAAAAATTATATATTGAGTTTAATAATTTACAATAAAATTGAACCAACAATAATAGAGAAAGCCAGCAAGAGGTACACATTGCTGATTACACAGTTATTGGATTTAAACATTATACTGTCAATTCATTACAATTTAAAAAAAAGTTCAATACAGAACAATTTCTAAAAGACATTTAGAGAAATTTACAACCAGGAATAATGCTATTAAAAAGTTTCTGCGTTTCAAGTTTGAAGGAATTATTTCGAATCATTTAACTAAACTGTATTATCAAAAACGTCAAACAGATTTTCTGATAACGTAATTGTTTTCTCACACTACAGATTTATGTCAGGTTCTTGCCAGTTAAAGCCAAACTCCCCACTGTGATCACCAACATGACCACTAAAAGCCGTCCTACATCAGGGCCTTAGTTACGCAACCAGTCAACCAATCAGAGGACAGAGGAATGAAAACATTTCCACTGGATCAAAGAGAATGTAAAAATCTCATAAAGCTTTCAGTTTCTGAACTCAATCTAATCGATCATTAGTCTCTCTGGTAATCAAATCAATCGGGCATCTCTCTACAATAACATCACACATTTTTATTCCAAGTAAAATTCCAACAAAGAATTAACGAGACAGACAAAAACCCCTCCTAGAATCATTGCTAAATATTCCAGCATTATCCGTTTGTAAATCACACAAATGAAATGTAGAAACTTTATTTTTTTCGCACAATGGATTATTCATTTATTCCAGCCCATTTAACGATTCTAATTGATTTTCTGATAAAGGAATTGTTTTTTATAAAACTTGTATTGGGTCAGATTCTAATTCACATGCCTTGGAGATAGGCTGATTTCATGACAGATACAAAACAAGCTTAGATAATCACTGATGTAAACTAATTAACCAACAGTCCCAAAGGGCTGAAGCTTTTGTATTAAAAGGCATTTATGTAAGGTATTACATCATTAAACATTAATAATTAAAACAAACATTTTGGAGAATATCCTTATTGATGACACTTTCCTTTCATACATGTAATTACAGTTTGGGAAAAAATGAATAGTGTTATATAATCAAAGTTTGTCTATTTGTTTGATGGATTGGGGTTTAAAGTCATACTTAAGGATATTTCACTTATATGACAACGGATTATCCATTTCAAACTGCTCTTCCTTTAAATACAATAGAAAAAATCGAAGGAATCCTCGTAAAAGCCACAACCCTGAGTGCTGGAGCTACATGTACATTGTGGGGCTGAGAACATTTATGAACAGCTCAGAAAAAAGCTTAGCAATGCCCAGAACTTAACCCTTTGAACCCCGGGTTCCTACCCTGGTGACCACCCCCACCCATGGTCCCCAGAGGTTCTCACAAGAATGGATGTTTCACAATTGTGTGTTAAATTGTTCAAATGAGAACATATTGGAATAAAACTGTCCTACGGACATGTTTATATGAAGCGGCCGTTAGGGTTCTTATATACAGAATGGTCGATCGCTTGGCAGGGTATTTAGCCAAAAATCAGAAGTAGGGTGTCCAAAATGGTCTTTTTGCTTTACTTTTCAAATAACTGGGTGTCCAATTTTGACAGTTTGGCTATCTCCTGCATGTTAAAGTTTCTTAAAACAGGGTGTCCAAATTGTTCACTTCAGGGTGTCCATTTGGACGGGTGTCTGCCAAAGCCCATGCCGCTGGGGTTCAAATGGTTATCAAGTTTTAAAAGTTTTTAATAAAAGACCTTGAGCATTTGATAGCAGAATAGAAGACTGGAAAATCTCGTCTGAATTAACTCTGACTGGAGTAAAGATCAGAAAAAAAAAGTATGTAATCAAATTCAAATGAAAACCAGACTTCGTTCTGATCAACAGACCTTGAAGACAAATGTAGCTATTTCAAAGAAACTCTTCATGGAAATAAACTTAAAAGACCACAAAAAATGTCTGAATTGAGAGCTAACATTTCCTGAAGTCTAGTCCAGACGATAACAGAATAGTTACAGAGACTGAGCAGACCTCAAATAAAGCACTGGTAAAGGATAAAGGTAATATTATGACCTGGGAATTTAATTTGGTCCGGTGATCAGGTAATTTGGTCCAGTGACTGTCAATAAGTGATCAGTCAACCAGAGTTAAGAAGAGGCAGCCCAATTTCCTCTCTGCCAGGGTACTATATGGTAAACAGCTCAATAATCTTACCTCTTTTGGAACTTCTTCTGAAGAATGCTCAACTTTCAATTAAACAGACAATAACTCTAAAAACTATAGGCTCTTCCGAAGAAGTTTCTGTACTGAAATATACAATTAAAGTCAAGAAGTAATGTTGCCTAAAAACCATCCAGCTTTGATAGCCTCATACTCAAACAGCAGTTTCACACAGGTTCAACTTCATTTGATATGTCACAGACAAACAGATCATTTCAAGTTAATGACATTTAAAAATGCTCTTTGAAAGTGGAGTCATTTTCTAAGGTAACTTTTTCCTTAAATGCAGTTAGTATTTACAATCAATCACCACTTTAGATGGATGTTGTCTCATTGACAAATAGAGTGATTCCTAATTGTAATTTTGTGTTTAATTATTAGAGGACTTCGAGTATGTTAGAGACATACCAGGACAACCAGGTAAAGAATTGAGAACCAGTGAGACATATAATTCTGATTAAAATCGCATTATGTTTATCCAGCTTTAAAAACTGCTGAACGGATCATTTAACTCAACCATATGCAATTATAAGCGATCACTGTGGGTTGGACAATGGTGAAATGTAGGGGAATAACGCGTCAACAACGGCTGAAAACTGTCTGTACTTCGACAATGTGGGACAAAGATCAAAGGGATCTCAATAAATTCATCTTTCAATACCAGCGGAGGTTAACGATTCAAAAGACTGCTAAGAACAGAAATCTTCATGAGGTAGACCTCAGGATTGTTAGTCACCAAAAACATTACAGTTTCCTAACCCAGGCCTTATTTTTTCACAATATCATGGTTTAATATAGCATAATTACACTGAATATTTACTTAACCTATAGACAAGAATGACCGTTCGCGCAAATCCTTTTCACGTAACCAAACGATAAGTTATGTGGGTTGAAATTTACGCAAATGGTAGATCGGTTACGCAAAATGTTTTTAAAATAAGGCATGCTGAGCAGTCAAGCAAAACGTCATAAAAGATCATGGACGTTAAGCGGTCTTGGTCAACTTTGAGCAGTGAGAATAATTGAACGTGAACAATTGACCAGATTTAAATCCAATTTTGTCAGTGTAACATCATGTCCTTGAACGAGCTTCAAGGCCATGGAGTGTTTAAGAATTAATAAGTACAATGGGCAATCAATGAGTTCATATGAGTTTATATTTGATGTGACACAAATAACTATATTATTGCCAAATTGTAATAACTGTAAACTTTACAAATCAGTGAAGAAAAGCTAGTCTGGCTGTTTTGTTTTTCATTAATATACCTTACTTTTTAGGATATTAACTTTGATCCTCTTCTTATTAGAAGTCGCATTAGTTTAGTCATTAATCCCCTCAAGACCAAAAGATTAAAGGGGTCTGTGCGGTCATATGAAAACAAATAATCATGAATAATTTAAACTGCTAGAGCTAAGTCTCCTGTAAAATTCATCTAGATGTGGATACATTTTGACCATGGACGTGATATAAGCTTACAGTCAGTGCTAAATGATGTAAAACAAAATATCTCCTTCAAAGCAAAATGAAACATTAATGTGAACCAGAAGCAAGGATAAAAGTGCTTCTATTAAATGAACTAATGAAATCAAAATTAATCCAATTCCTTTCCTCCAATTGCATAATCAAATTATAGTACACGGATAACTTCAGACATTTCACACACATAAAAAGACAGTCCTGTAGTCATGGGATGATGGAATAAACTAATTGATAGATTTGACACTATGGAGCGAAAATATAAATTGAATTATCGCAAAAGCTGAGGGCCCACCAGACAAAGGTCTAGCTATATATGCTTAATTCTGGCAAGTTACAAGTGTGTCTGGAAGAGACTGGTTCTGAATATGACCAGTGTATAATAAATCATGAGGAATTCCTGTCAGGACAACCCAGAAGCCTCTAGAGGAACAATTTGGTGGCAGAGGTGAGATCTCGAGAAACTCAGGGGTCACTTTACAGCCTTAATACACCCTAATGCAATCTTAATGGATTAGAATTCCTGATGGACAGTTGTAGGGCTAGAGAGATAGCGATCTTATTACAGTCAGGAAACTGTACAAGCTACATGTAGGATAGGGGATCAGCCGGCTGCGGATTTGCCGCTGGACTCCAGACTACAAGAAACTCTAGGGTTTGTATCAGCTGCAAATCATGATTCTGCGATCTTTCTTTTAAAAGTATATGGCATCTAATGAAGTAGTAAAGTAATTCTGAATAGGTTAATGATTCAAAAAATGGAGACATTATTTTATTATTGTTTAGGTTTATTTGTTTGTTTGTTTGGTTATGGTTAAACACGATACTTAAGGTTTTCTCACTCATACAATGGTGTGCCATGGAACCATATCAACATACAATTTTAAGTATGATTTAAAGTCATATATGAAGAATATTTTTCGTTGAAAAGTTAATTGACATCACAACAAAGCAGGTTCATATAAGGCCTTAGTTCAGTGAATGAACATTGACATTCCCCCAACCATCCCGTCCCCCACCCCAAATTTAGTTAGGGCAATTTGCCACTGGTAGACTGACCAATAAATTACTTGAATTCGTCAGTAAGTCTTTACACAGAAATGTATGCAGGTATTCTGTGAAATAATAAAATCCACAGACGTAAAAATTGATAGCCCTTTGAAGCAAATATAAATCAATCACGGACTAATATTTCTCGAACACAATAACAACATTCTCATGAAATCCGAGCGATCTTGACTGAGCAAAGCAGAAAAGCTATAACAATTTCAGACAGCTTAGACCTGACCAGACTTACAAATCACTCCAGCCCCATGTAGACCTACGTAGCTGGAGCTCAATGTAACATAAAATATAAAGCACACAGGAAGGCTGAGTAGACAGACTTCGTGAATTATAGCTTTTAATCAGGCTACAGTAAAATGGTCATAAACACACACACACACACAAATCCAATTATATATTGGCCTGGTATTTCAGTTATGTCATTAATGTCCATTCATCAAAGTAAGAAAGAGACCAAAAGAGCAATTCATTCAATGAGTAGTCGTCTATTACACTTACGGTTATTTAACTCATATGATTTGCCCTTCTGGTATAGGACAGCCTCAGGGGTGCAAATAAGGGTTGGTGACCCTGATTATCGGGCAAAATCTAACATTTCTAGGTTCAAACTGATCAAATTCACAGGTTAAACTCAAAATAACTGACCTAAGTATTTTCCCTTATTTCAAACCCTGCAGCTTGAACTGTTTGTTTGATTCATTGGGGTTTCACGTCGTACTCAAGGGTATTTCACTTATATGACAACGTGCCAGCCCAATGGGTGAAGGAAACCACCCTCGACACTACCTACTAGCAACAAACAAGGACAAGCCTGGACAAATACAGGACAACAACAGGACACCACAACAGGACACCACAAAACAGATCAGCCTCCTGTTCCCGTTTAGCTCTGAGAGCACCAGGGCAACATGAAGCTCCTTCCAAATACCCGCCAGCTTGAACTGAGTAGTCACCTTGTGTTAACTATATAGCCCTGGAGGAACATTAATTTCCCAACATAGCAAGTACATTTTGTTGTTATTATCAGGGGTTCATAGACATCAAAATATGGAGTTTTTTACGGAACAAATTCAGTATTTTTAGTGACATATTGAATTGTTTTCATTTTTTAAGCCCAACTATTTATTTTTATCATATTTAAAGATTGGAAATGGAGTCTGAATTGAGTTTTTTAAAAATGATGCTTTAAAATGATGTCTCAAATTGCGCTTATTCTCCAGCTTAACTACCATTTAGGGTAGTTAAACTGGGCGTCTATGAGCCCCTGGACTTATATGTGGCCATATGTGTTTGAGCATACCTCTGTAATATAGGTGAAATACCCATGAGCATAACAATAACCACACATGAATTCATCTCCTATGACTGGAAAGATTCGTTTGTTTGTTTGTTTGTTTGATTGGGGTTTATTGCGTACTCAAGGGTATTTCACCTATATGACGATAGATAGTTCACTTCACACTGTTCCTTGCACTCTTATGGTGGAAAACCGAGAGGAAACCTCGTAAAAACCACCACCACGTTTGCCGGAGCCACATCTTGTGACTGACTCATATACCTGAGGGTCGACAGATGGACTCCATCCAGTGAATGGTACATCAAAGTAGGCGTTAGAAAGCTTAATCGCTAACCACTATGCCACGACTACGGGAAGGAAAGAGTCGAGCACCGCAGAGATCACGGACAGAACCAATGGCAAGGCACAAACCGATCTGACAACTCAAAACCTGGTTTAATACTAGAATGTTTGTAGGCTTACATTTGCCAGGCAAAGGGCCATGTTGTTATATAGCACAGAGAGCACTCACCGAGAAAAGTTCCTACAAATGAACGGTCATAAACAAGGCTGAACCTGTAAAAAAACAACTATACAGTGTAGTATATGCATGTACAACAACACTGGTGAGCCTTCCTCATATATCAACCTAAATGCATATAGACAACAATCTTCACATTACATCAAACAGAAGGTCTATCTTCCAAGCCACATCAAGCCCCTTAAGCTAAGAAACAAACAAACAGTGTAGGAAATAATTATATATGATTCTTCCAAATGATAAGAAATATGTGTTTTTATTGTATGTGTTTTTAATAATAATCTATATAAGAGTCATCCAGGTTGATGCAGATATAACGTGTGTAAAAAACATAATTTTCACAAACTTAGCCTTCATCATGTGACGTTGTTGTAGACAGTTATTAGAATTAATTTAATTAAAACTACTTTGTTGAGAGCAAAGGTGAACCAAATGATAAGCATACTGAACATAGAAAAAAAAAATGATAGAAGTTGTGGGATTGACATATATTTTAGAGTTGATGTTACATATTTGTTTAAATTTCCAGCCCTATGGCTAAGGGCAGTTTGTTTAAAGAGTAGCAATGCTGTCTTTACTAAGCACTGGAGGAAAATTAACTTTCCACATTATGGAAATGCTTCACATCTTAGTTGTGCTAGAGTCAATTATTGTTGGAATGCACCACCATTGTATAAGTGAAATACCATTGAGCAGAGCAAAAACCACCAAAATTTCATAGTCAGGCAGAAATCTAGTTATATCATTTTTGACTATATATACCCTAAATCATGTAGTTTGACTGTAAAATAAGACTACTCTGGCAGCTATTAAATTTTTAGACTTTGAAATTGTACCTGTGGGGCAGATGGTACATTTTTCAGTTAAAAAGAGTAAGGGTCTTAATGGAAACTTAAAATTTGTTTGTTGCTATAATAATTTCACAGTGAGCTTAAAAGTAACAAATAATAATATACGGAAATTAAAGGTGATCTACAGAATCTGAACTATACATGTTGCCACAAAACAGGTTCATTGATTCCCGCTCCACTCAATTATTTTATTTTTAAGTGCCAACTATATATTATTTCTTAAACAAAATTTTTAAAATATCCATATATTCAGTGAATCAACTTAATGCTGTAATACTAATTATACACATATGTGTCATATAAGAAAAAAAAATCAAACATCCTCCTAAATATCAAGAGACACACTTACCATTATTACGGAATAAACCATTTCTTTTCTGATAGATTAGGCCAATAAATTATCCATCACCTGTCAGGTAAACATAATGGTGATATTTTGTTCCCTGTTCATTTTGAAGTCTGCTTGAGGAGAAATCCTTTGAAATCCTGATTGAGTAGTTGCCGATGTTCTCTGACTGTTGTCAAACATTTATAGGTTTCCTCTTATTACATCTAATCCTGACAGAGTCAAGACAAATTGTACGAATCCAACTCATTACAGTACACTTTTTTTTCTTCGAGTAAATACTATAGCGTCTTTGTCAAACTACCTTATGAATAGGGGAGACTGGGAGTGGAAGAAGAAACGCACACACGCCAGGTCCTCAGATGTTTTAATCCTCTCTGTTCTGACCACTAGTCGGCAGTCACAGACTCCTTCTTAATAACACACACTCTTATTTCGTTGCCTGGTCGATTTTCCCCTGCCACTGAAAGCTAGTTGCTTGTTAAACAGCGATCTCCTTGATCATACTGGCTCACCAAGACCTGTTAACACTGACTTGTAAACAGGGAGACCTCCTCACAGGCTTTACAATTTATCAGCCAAGGGGACCACAATGTTGAACGGATAAGGCTAAGCAACAACAACAACAACACTACATCTTCAACACTGCTCCCAGCATTCCTTGATAGAGGTCTGGGGATTTCTGTTGAACTCTTACCAGGTTTTGTATTCTATTTAAGCTGAGAATATCTGAGCAACACAGCAAACCATTTAATAAAAGTAACTTCCCATATTTTGTTTATAGTGGATATTACCGGAGTGTGTCAGGCCTTACAATCTGGGTAGCATAACACTTAATAAACACAGAGGCTGTAATCCGTATAGCCTATAATTCCTTAAGGTTAGGCTGCTGCTATTAACACACATGAATGACACAATAAAGCTGTATGGCGTGGACTGAAGATTATGCTGAAGAAGAATCAAACGTTCACCATTAAACTAGTCCTCATATTAGTCAAACACCCCGACTGTTAAGGGCTGTACAGAACACAGTATTGCAGGCTTAGCTGACTTGGAGCCCTCTCACAGTTAAAGCAATTCTCACTGAGCCTGGCTTGGCACATCACATACCCTTAATAGCAGAGAATTTTATTGGCAGTAGGGCCACCTGTCCAAAGGGGAGATCTTCTATAAACTGAGGGAGTTTATACAGCCAGGCTGTGGCTGGAGAGAAAGAGGGCCACTATCAGAGGTCAGATTGGGCGGTCACTAATTCACCCGGCCACAAAACACCGGTCACCTCGAACACAATAAGAGCCACAAATCACCAGATTTAATACAGAATAGAGGGGAATCGACCATACAGAATACAAACCAGAATAAGTCTTCCTCGGTTTTATTTTCTGAGCTGTTAGGTCTGTATCCTCTAATTGAAGGAAATATTTAATTACAGTTTAAAGTGAAATTCATTGATATTAAATTTAAATGTATGGTAATGGCAAAAAAATTTCAAAAGAGTACATAGGAGAAACTAAAGTAACAGTTAAAGATGTATAACACCATAGGTACTGTTTTAATCTGGGGTATAATTAATTATTCACTCATATGGAAGTGGTGTCTGCAGGTGAAAGGTCCAGATTGTTAGGTTACGACTTAATCACCAGTCACCAGCGTTACTAAGTATTATACGGACCTATTCCACATCAATTCATAGTATACCGATACCAGGCCTGTTCTCGATCTAGTCATAGTATACGGTCACCAGGGGCCAGTTGCTCGAATGCTGATTAGCTGCTAACACCAGATTAAGTGCCACAGGCCTGTTGCCTATCTAGAATAATTAATCGACACCATGCAGGTCTGTTCCCAATATCAACCTAGTAAACGATACCGGCTGACCAGCCATATTTCCTACCATTAGGCCAGGTTGCCAATTGAAAAGAAATTAATTTAAAAGAAAAGTGAGTTCCCGTGTGGAACTGAGCTCAGGGCATACCATTACCATTGAGGAAGTGTTGGTTAATCTTCCCCAATAGGCCATCAATATTCATGACAGGTGTTTGATTTTATTAAAGAAATAGCCATAGTTTGTAAACATAGTCACTTAACAGCAATATAACTGATGTAGTTTGTCCAGAGAGCTCAATAAAAGACAGGAAGACATGGCACTGATTCGTGTTTCCTCAAAGCTTCATTGTGACCACTGACCTGGTAAAGCCACTCAACCATTATAATCTATTATCCCATATTTCATTCTTCAATTGCTTCAGAAAGCATCTTTACAATGAGAGCTAAACATTGTTGTGGTTCATACATTGTAATTCTGTAAATACAGGGTTGTTTTTAAGAAGCAGGTGCTTGTCACTCTGTCTCTATGCCAGCCAACCTTGGCTTACAACCAGGGAATCCTTACAGAAACTTTGTCTAGATAATTCCAAATTCAAAAGACCATAATCAGGGTTCTCTATCCCATTTCTGCTGGGTTTAGACACAGATAACATTGAAATTAGTAATGTTTATTTGTTTGATTGGTGTTTAACGCCGTACTTAAGGTTATTTCACTCACATAATGGCATGCCAGCCCAATGGATGAAGGACACCACCGGCAACAAACAAAAACATCACAGCACAAATACAGGACAATCAGAAAGATTTCACAAACATATTGACTCCCTGTTCCTCTTAAGCTCTGAAAGCACCAGGGCAACAGGAAGCTCTCTCCCAACCACCAGCGATCATAGTAATGCAAGGGACATAAACGAGTTCTACAGAATATAATAGCGATGCATAATAACAAAAGCTTAAAACACGGTATGTGATACATGTATGAGCAAGCATATGACCACAAGACCTACCAGATCTATTTTTAAAGCAAAGTGTTCCTTGTTTCTTTAACAGCTGATATGTAATATTCAAGAGTTTTCCCCTTTTAAGGTAGTTTCCACCTATAATGCTTGCCACAGTGATTAACACAACCATAAACTATGAAGCATTAGGTTCCGATGAAACAAATCTTCCTCTAGCGCAAAGACAGTATGGCCATGCTTGAAATATACTGTCCTTACGGCCAGCATCCATGGTACCTGGTATTGCAGTATGTATTTTTGACCCAGTGAATTAATTGGTTTGAGCATATCATATTTAACGGGATAAAAAAAACTGATAATCTATTTTTTATTGTGTTCTGTTTCTTTTCCTCTTTTAAATATTTGGTAAAATGATTGAGTTAACAATTAAATGATTTAAACAATGAATCCATAATTTTCTTTTTAAATTAAAAACCTTTTAAGATTTTGCCTTAAGCTTATTTGTTTAAATAGTCTTGACATTTACATTTTTCTCGTTTGAATGCTGTTTTTGTGTGTCACAGTAACGCCTACGTTGAATTTTAAGGGCTTGAATAAAAACTTAATGATAATCCATTAGAGATGACGAAAATCTTAAAGGCTGACAGAAAAAGAGTAGGATGTGGATCGATTTAAGTCTGAACGTCAATCAAACTCTTCTGTATACACAGGTAAAAAAACATCAAATAGAAGCTGATTAGACAGGTAATACCTGGCTGATCCATTAACCTGTCTAATTAAAACTATTATGTCTGCCCCAGCAATCTAAATACTCAAAACTGTTCAGAATTTGTCATTTAAATAGCTCACATTCAAATAACAATAACCTCTGTAAAATAATTGAAAAAAAAAACGAAACAAAACTTCATCAAAGGACAAATAAACCCATAACATACGCCTAATTTTAATGGTAACTCGAAGAAGCTTTAATCTTTAAATATTTAAGTTTGTGTGTTTTTTTTCTGAAATCTTGTTTAATTCTCAAATTAGCATATAAAGTGCAGAATATTCACACAGAAATGTTCGGTTATGATTGGGGTTTAACGTCGCATTCAATTGTACTCGAGTTGTATGTCCACTTTTTATTCTTCCTTATTTTATTGTGGTGGGAAACCAAAAGAAAACTGATAAAAACCAGCCCAGCAAAGGCCCCTCACCTAGTAGGTTTCCCCCGTGTAACTGAGGTCTAGCGAGGAATCAGACTGTAAGCAGCACATCACAGGAAGATCCATAGACCAACGTGCTAACCATGAAACCACCACCACACATTCTTTTGCAGAAATGTGAACTTCTGAGTAGCATATTTCTTTTAGCCATTTAGTCAATTGTCCAAAAGCTATTCCAAATAGCTTGATCTCCTTCTCTTCTCCAGGATAAAGCCTCTGGTGGGAATGCACGCAATGTAGGGAATTCCCTGCATGTTTTCTATCAGACACAAAAAAAGGCCTATCAACAACATTAATCAATTCATACAAGAGTTGTAAATCTAGCACATCAAAAAAGACATGTTCATTTTTTATATTTTGTTAATTAATTTTGACATTATCAGGAGCTAAAATGTTATACTTGTATAACACAAATACAGAAGTATTGTAATTAAAACGAACTATTGATTTCTTGGGGTACAGTGACGTAACTCAAGGTCATTTAACTTATACGATGGCTACCAGCCCAATGGGTGAAAGAGACTACCTAAGACAATAGACAATCACATGACACAAACACAAATCTGCAGCAAACAGATCTATTTCTGGTTGCCTCTTGGCATTAAGATTAGGGCATTAAAAGCCAATAATTAATTACTCTTTATTGGCTTTATTTATTACTTTAATTAACACGATATCAAGTTCCAAGAAGTAATATGTCTGTGGCGTTATTATTAGATTTGATTATATTCGTATGGTTCTGTTTTCATTCCTGAAGATGAAAAAGCAAGAAAAATGCAATTATTTCCCTGATATTGATAATGGATGGCCGCATTCCTCTGGACAAAACTTGAACCAGGATGCCAATACAAGACAAATTTGCTGAGAATAAAAGCTCACAAATATTCCTCATGCCATACATTCCATTATCTGGGAAAAGACAATAGAAGGCAGGGCAGCGTGGAGTCGATAATCCCCAGCTATCAACCAATCAAATTAAACCTTAACTCTACATCCCTGTACTGTAAACACCATAATAATTCAAACACAGAAATGAAATTACAAATTAGGAATTGTAGGAAAAATTTTTAGGCTATTATTTACAGAGATTAAAAAGTATAGCAGAAGGAAGGAAGATCTCTGCCTTCAACAAGCCAGGGGTCAAGTACTTGAACATTGATGGTTTTTTCCATAAGCCATTTCAATATCTTCTAAATCACCGACTCCTCCCAAAATGACACCAGGGAATTTAGCTCTCAAATAAACACATCTACTTCCGCGCGGCGCAGCATTGCCAATGCGTCTGTGTAAATACTGCCACCGTACAGACGCTCGATTGCACGTCGGTGAATTGCTGACGGAGGTCAACATTATCTAAAACACGTACCTATCTCTTTGAGGCCAACCGAGGAGTTTTTTTTATTGGAGATTTTATTTTTACCGAGGGTAAACTTGTTGCTGTATGACTGAGCCATAATGAAGAAGTAACGAGTGTTGAATCCTGGAAAGAATTTGAGAGAAGTGGGGGTTTATTTGTCCTGCTGAATTAACACACTTGTACTTGTTAAAAGGAGGTCAGGGGGAAACCCTTCTATCTATGAGAGAAGTGGGAGGCTCCACATGGGGGGGTACAACCGCAATGTTACTTTTTAAAATGCTTTTATTCTGCAAAATGACAACTTTGCTTGCTTTTATATACATTCATTTGTTTGCTTGCTTTAAACTAAAGTGTGTTTGTAAACAAAGTTCTTGTATTTATTTTGGTTACTAGAATATCAGACTAAAGTCTCCACTTAAGATATAATAAACAGTGTGGATAAACAGTGTGGATAAACATACAAACTTTGTCAAGATGTTTTGTGTGATGATAGGTATGTCAAAACAAACTTAAGGGAAAAAAGGTCTTGATAATTAAATATCTACATAGAACAAAACTTTGTACATTATTGATGACAAGATCATAAAATGTACGTTTTGTCTTTGTTTCTTTCTCTATTCCCATTTATTCACATCTTTCATTAGGGTTTAACAGGATACGTCAGCTTATTTCAGTCATGTTACCATGTGCAAAGCTACCAGTCTAACGAAAGAAGGAAGCTTTACTTGATTTCACTAGCAGAAAACGATGATAATATCAAACATGAGCTAGGGGCTCCAAAGCTTGGTGCATTCAGATTATTTATTTATTTGATTGTGGCTTAAAATCATACTTAAAACTATTTGACTTCTATAGCAACAGATTGTCCACTTCACACTCTGGCTCTGTCCTGGTGCCATTTGAGAAAGTTTACAAAGCTGCAGAGAAAAACACCACACTTGATCATCTTTGTGTTGCCCCTTAAGTTAAAGGGCACCAGGGCAACATGAAACTCCCACTCACAATCTGTACTGAATAATTAGTTTGTTTGATTGATGATAACTGTGTTGTTCAAGGGTATTTCACTCATATGACAGTTTGTTCACTTCATGCTATCTAATTTCAATAAGTTGGAAAACGGAAAGGAAACTGTGTAAAATCCATTGGGATTAAGTTCATGCGATGGTACATTGATGGAGGATCGAACAGCAGAGGTCCCTTGTACACCAATAATATCATAATATCTCTGTGATGCCCTTGCTGTCTCCTATCCCTTATGGTAGCTGAAATTTTAGACACAAAACTTTCCTGGCACCAGCACAAACTGTACTAATGCTACAAAAACGGCAAACTCAATTTAGGCAACTTTTACTATGCTATCAATCACATCAGAAACTTTTAACACTTTACTAATATGAATTCTGTCAACAAGTTACATCAGCCGACAAAACTTCTGGCTGACATCACGGACTGATGGCACCACACCAGGTAACAGTCTACAAATAAAGCACATGTCTTTGGGGAATGCTGGAGATGGAGCAGGGAATGAGCGGAGGTCTCTGTGAAGCGATTAGGACTGAGTGCAGAGGTAAACAGTAATCATAGAGACTGTCAGACATTCTGATAGAAACATATGATAACGTCATACAAAACTTTTATACGACTATCAGAGTTCACCAGCTAGATTTGTTCTGACACGGTGTAATTTGGGTGCCCACTAAAGGATACCTCCCCAAGGGCACCCGCGCCATGTTATTATAATTGAAGACCCTTCAACAAGCTATCTCTGATAACACAAACAAATCCAACATTAGATCAATTTAAGTCAAATATAACCGTTATAATGATAGGTTATCTGGTCAGTATTGACAAACGGAGAATCAATACGAGATAAATGCCCACAAACCCAACAGTTCTGCTAAAAGGCTACACACAAATTAAAGTGTTCTGCGACAAAGGTTACAATAAATGACAAAATTTTAACCAAATTTGAACATTCGTCCTTGTTGAACAGATGAGAAGGGGTCCAGTGTGCGTGGGCACTGTCAGCCTACACAGTTCTACTTCTCCTCTAATGTACATATTAACCTGCTGTTTTTGCCTGAACTTGCAATTATCTTGAAAATGAAACAAAGCTTAACTAACATTACGTAAAGGGTTTTTTTCCTTCCTCGTGAGTTGAGTCTTTAATTAAAATATGTAAATTACCAGAAAGCCTTCACTAATTAATCAGGCATTCCATGTCTGTTAAAATAAACAGACAAATAACACACAAAAAACTTCAAAGTATGTGTCATTTTGCAGACTTATCCTCTTTACCATCAGGACACAGTTGTCTCACTTATTACAGCGAATCGGATTTGACAGATTAGAAACTACACAAGTCCACATTTTAAACATACTTCAAACATTCCTTGAATTCATCAAACTTCTAGATAAATGTCTCAACTTCCTCACAAAAAAGTTGGAATTTGGCCGGAGTAAGCATGCTGTGTAATATAGTAATATATGACAAACCTTTCTATAAATTTTCAATTTTGAATGTATTATACGTCAAATTGTTTTAAAGATGTAAAATACCTTACAACTTCTAGCAGTTGGGACACTCTATTTTTGGGACAGTCCACAGAAAAAACATGTAAGACCCCCTGTGGTAAAGCCTATTCTTCTGTCCCAACTGTTAGAAGTTTATAAAGGTATATATAAAGTTTTGTTATGTTTACTATCTGAGCTTTTAAATTCCACTGAAACAAGAATGAAAGAGGAATACTTACAGTTATCCGGTAATACAACTTTTCTGTAGTAGCACCATTTTTGTTACTTCTTCTCTAAAAACTCTGTTTCACTGAGTATATCTGTAAACAATACAAAGTGACTGACTGTAAGTGTTAGTTTTAAACACATACAACACTGTAATAGTCAGAGTTCAGAACATTTAGGGTAAATGAACTCAGTTATCAGCAATCTCATAGCGCAATTTGTTTTAAGGATGTTAGGTGAATCACTGTATTCTCAGGATTTAGTTGGTTTGAAGAAAACAAAACAAAAAAGCTTGAATAGTTGATCTAGTCAAATGCAACAAATACGGGGAATCCCCTATAAATCCCCTATAACTATTGAGAATTATATATTTGTCCTAATCTAATTTTGTATAAACATAATTGTCATAGTCAAATTAGCGCCTTCCTGGTTTAAAAAATGAATATATATAAATAGCTTTATTTTCTGAGGGTATTCCATGTCATTTACTATAAATATAACAAGTACTCGGTCAGTTGAATAACTGTTCTCCCCAGAGGCCCTTAATAAACAATATCATAGACACACATGATAATCTACAATAATTACCCATGTAAACAAATACTATAATATAGTACACACATATATAAGATAAACATATATTATCCTTGTGGAGAAAATATAGATTATATACAAATATACACATACACAACAACAACAACAAACCTACATATACATGTGTATATATATTAGTACATTGCATGGTTATTATTTTTGATCAGGAGAGCCTTCATTGATTGATTTAAAAGGATGATAATGAGGAAGATTCTTTTAATTCAACCTTATCTTATCTCAGGCAGCGCAGGGAGGGGGAGGGGGGGGGATAAGGCAGTATGGACATGTTATATTTGTGTGTACATGCACTGCCAATGACACCATCAACCTTTACCATCAAACAGTCATTACACCTTCAACCATTTTGTTTACTTTCAATTTTTCAAATCAGACATTTAGACACCATGGCTCAAGCTATGTCTGACAATCTGTTTGATTTTCAAACCAAATAAATATTTGAAGAAATTTTCAAATTTTCTCAATCTTTTCAGCATAATATGAGGCGCATGATCTCAGTCAAGAATAAACATATTGGTATAATACCTGTCACACAGATCTTTGCTTCCATTGACACGGTTGGAAGCCATAAACTGGGAGAAATGGCACGAGAATCTACATGACAGCTATTCATGATGGCAACATCTTATATATGAGATCAGGGTAAGGTGAGATTTTCAACCTTATAGGTGTCATTACTTTATATTCCTCTGTGTTGTGACACATTAAAAATATAATTGGGATATTATCGAAAAAAATTATCACTCCCTTCCTTTACTACCAATCAAAACTTAAATAACATAGCCAAAGAAATTTGAAGCCATACTCAAATTGTTTTTCAGTCAAGGGTATTTCACTCCAGGGTATTTCAGTGATGTGCTTCATCAGTAAACTATAACTTCTGAAATGTTTTGATGGAAAGTTAATTGATTGGTTATTTTTGTCATGCTTAAGAGTATTTCGCTCCTATTACAGCAGTGTATTTCACATGAGCACACTAGCACAAACCAGCATTTCCATAATGCTGGAAAATTAAAGTTCCAAAATTGCTAAGTAAAGACAGCATGACTATGCCTGGAACATACTGCTCCTCATCTAGTAGATTATGAAGGAGATGGTGTCTGAACCAAACAAATATCATTGGTTGAGCCCTCTGGTAAAATGCAGTGTGTTTGATTTGTTTGATTGGGGTTTAACATCATACTCAAGGGTATTTCCATTATATATATACAGTTTGTTTGAAGAGTAGCAATGCTGTGTCTTTATTTTAATAGCACTATGCATAATAGCGAACATTCAATTTTCAGCAGTATCAAACCACTTCACATGCTATGGTTGTGCTAGTTTCCGTTATCGTTGGAATACACCCCTGTCATGTAAGTGAAATAACCTTAAGCATGGCTTAAAACACCAATCAATTAATGAATAAATCAATGGTTGAAGAAAACACAGTCAGTGGTACATGTATATTTGAGAGAGAATGGGTTGCGCACTCTACAAACTCTGCATAACTCAATCAGTAGAAGGTGCGTGTTAAGAGCCGGACTTTAAGGTTGTGCAGATTTGACATATCTACATGAATAGCACAAGTGCTACAGGCCTAGAGTGGAATTCCTCAAGTAGATGTAGTCACACTCAATAAATTATGTATTCCATAACCTGCTAAAAACGGCACAACACTCCTATAAAACAGAATGTCAGCAATTTGTGTTTCCCACTAGGGAATTATCACTGCAAAATCATGTGATTTGTTTGGATAGGAATTAAATATAATTCATATATTGTCATAAACTTCTGACAAAAGATGATTGATTGATTTTGTTTTGCGCTATATTTTAGCCTGAGTAGAAAAAACAAGAGATCCATGAATGGATCTTAACGCCCACACTGTTAAGATATTTTGAAGGGAAGGGTCAAAGAGGGGA
>JAVFBX010211408.1:0-11923 GCA_034783855.1 Mopalia kennerleyi
TGGGCTGGTTCGATTCAACAAGTACTGACACACTCATGCTCTGATGAACGTGATATTTGGTTTACTGGACTGATTCGATTCAACAAGTACTGACACACTCATGCTCTGATGAACGTGATATTTGTTTTACTGGGCTGGTTCGATTCAACAAGTACTGACACACTCATGCTCTGATGAACGTGATATTTGGTTTACTGGACTGATTCGTTTCAACAAGTACTGACACACTCATGCTCTGATGAACGTGATATTTGTTTTACTGGGCTGATTCGATTCAACAAGTATTGACACACTCATGCTCTGATGAACGTGATATTTGCTTTACTGGACTGATTCGTTTCAACAAGTACTGACACACTCATGCTCTGATGAACGTGATATTTGTTTTACTGGACTGATTCGTTTCAACAAGTACTGACACACTCATGCTCTGATGACTGTTGAATTTGTTTTACTGGACTGATTCGTTTCAATAAGTACTGACAAACTCATGCTCTGAAGTACATGGAATGGATCTTTACTAGAGCTGGGACTGGGAGCACTTAATTTCTTTTAAAGGAAGAGAAAACTGAGTGGAAATAGAAGTCAGTGTAAACCTCTCTGATAGAAAAATTCGGAGAAGAACTTGGCTCGGATAAGATAGATTTATCGTAGCTATAGCATATCGAATGGTGTTGTTACAGTTATTGGGTGTCACTTGCTCCATGTACGACACTTCCGGTTTGTAAAATCTTAATTACTGGCTTAATAGTTAATAAGTTTCTTAACCTGAGGGCTGTTTTGTTACTAAATTAGTATTAAAAAATGACCAAAACACAGTATAAAACAATTTAATTGTACCATTCACTGTTTATTTGGTGGCAATTTGCAGGAGGTCGTATGAATTTTATGCTGTTCATATTGGAATCCATATTGGAATATATATTATCTGTTGATAAGTGTTTTGACATTTTTTCTCAGGGGCGGCAAGGTATGACGGCCTATTATCTTACTCATGGATGGGCAGGCCTTGTGGTCGTTGTGGAGAACCGTCGCCCAGACAACGGTATACAGTTCAGATGTGACTGTTCCGATAGTTTTAATGTAACGTCCACACGGAAAGAATTTCTCACAGCAGATTACGTTCCTCCATTACATAGGTAAGCCTCATATTTTCATTTTGTTGAGAAAATATTATTTAGTTTGCATTTATTCTTGATACTGTTAAAACCATGTTTATTATTTTTTTAATCGTAGATGTTAAAATCATTATTTTATTACGTTTTTTTACTTACATTCTATGTTTGGTTTACTTTTCCCTCAGGCAAGTGCTAGTGGTCCTGTCCCATCTTGAAGGAACAGATGGTTATGCCATATCTCATCGTCTCCTCCACCGCCCTTCAAACAGTCGTGATGTCGGGGACTGGGGGCCCACAGGAGCATCCAACTGTCCGCCCCTAACAGAGGAAGTCAAAGGATTACATCAACCCAGGCCTATATGAAAGCCCCGTTTAAAATATATATTTACCATCAGTAATACATGTATTTTACAGAGATAATATCAGAGAGTATTCATCCAAAATGTTCTATAAACATGATGAATCTGGGTAAAGTTTAAGTTCAGTCTCCGAAATCCCGTAATTCAGAAATCGGTTTACACCTATAAAATAGAATATCATAAATTCTAAAACAGTAGATCAACATGTATGTATTGTAGGTTCAAGTTTTATTGCATAGCTTGAATCAGTCATTTGGGAGGTTGCTACATGTATTTACTGGAAACTTTCAGTGTTACAAATTCATGAAAGTTCAAGTTATCTAGTTTCTGTGGGCTTTTGGTGACCCATATCCGATATAGTTGTATATGTGTTGTATTGTAATATTGTCATAGTGCTATCAGTGGGTCCAGATTTTATCAGAAAAACACACAAAAAAAACGGTAATGGTGTACATCTTTTAAATTATTATGTGTACCATGTGTGTCATGAGGCATGTATTCCCACAGAGAAGAGGTATCATGAAATTACATACCAGTAAAATAATTCATTTTTATAGCTAAGACTGTTGTCAGTTTTTAAAAGCTGTAACTTTTTTTTTCAATTTATAACATCCGTTCTAGAAGAATGGCATTGTTTTCGTAACATTCCAGAAAAAACACTTGTGTTCATTTCATAATGATAGAAGGGCAAGGGCCAATACCAAATGCCTGTGGAGATAAGAATTTAACTTGTGAATAGTTGTGATTTTTTTAACATTTTTAAATTTGAATCTTTAATCTGGGTAACTTCCAACAGATGTTTTGGTTTTCAAACATGGACATTTTAATTTCATTTTTCAAGGGTCGAAATGTTCATTAAGTTAACTAGAGTAATCAGATAAATTGTTGTAATAGCACTGGACCTTGCTGACTTGACAAGTTTGTCTCTCAGTCTGCAAAAAGGTCAAAGTTGATCTATGTTTGCTCTACAGTACTCACCATGCTAGTCATATATTGAGTGTCGACACAGTGTGACATCACGTAACTCCAATCCATTATGTAGATCTGTCATTGACGGAATTCACCATTATAAACCGCTGTTAAAATAATACTTTGTGTCTCCTCAGATTAGTGAGGGTCATGGCTTAGTGGTTAGCCAGTGAGCTTACTAATCCTGCTTCGATTTACCGATCACAGGATAAAGTCCGTCTGGCGACCCTAAGGTATATGAGCGAGTCACACGATGTAGCTCTGGCAATGGCTGGGTTGGTTTTTACAAGGTTTCCGCCGTAAATAGGCAAGGATCGAACAGAGTGAAGTGGACAATCCGTCATCATATAAGTGAAATACCCTTGAGTACAACGTTAAACCCTAATCAAACAAACAAACAAATCATATTAGAGAGATTGGGCCCAGTTGTGAAAATGTTGGACATCACTAGTCTTTTGTAAACCTTTGCCTCTATTTTATAACCGTATGGCCTATAAATTAGAGGAAAGAACCCTGCTAAAGTTTTTATTGGCCACACTCTGTTGATACTGATATGGGTTTTTCTTCCTTTAATGATAAAAGCTGCATTCTCCGGAAAGAGAAATAAATATGGCCTCTTAAAACCTCAAACCTCTCTCAAGCTCTTGTGTAATCAGACTGCGATAAAAGGAAGTTTTATGGAAAATACATGTATCTACAGTGAAACATGAAAAGCGATGTATCTAACAAAAATCTTATAAGTTTAATAAAATGTTATGTCAGTACTGATAAGCAAAAATAGAACACACAGGTGTTTATACCTGTCTGTACTGGAAAATGTTGGAAATTTAATGCAGCCAAAACTCGCCCAAGTAAGCATTTATTTTACCTGTTGCTAATGAAATGTAAAGACTTTCAAACATTTTGACTCCTGTAACTTGTCTTACACGATCTTTATTCAGGTTTGATTTAAACTCTTTATTTAGCTAAGAGTAAGTTTATATTGGCCAAATTATGATTCGAGGCCTTCACAAGTCCAGATAAAAAGTAATTTTATTTTTATAAAGTTACTATTGAAACTCTGTTAAGTATTCATTTAGTTAAGATAAAAAGTGGTATAATTTTCTTTATTAAATTAGGCTTAAAAATCTTAATGTTGTCAGCGCATCATATGATCAGTGTGAGCAAAAAAAAGTATAATAAGTATGTAAATGCATTTTCTTTTTTTAACACGTGTTTTACGTAAATAAATTCCAAAATTGGCAATGGTCCACAAGTTTGACACGGGTCAAAAAATTACACATGAGTAACAGTGTTTTATGATTCTGGAGGCTGCTGCTCACATCATTATTAAATTTAATTTGTTGTTAAATAACGTCACATCATGATCACGGCCCGTCCCTTATCAACTTTTAGCAATTTAATCTCTTATTTGTGTTTAGTAATTGTTTTGTGAAAAATTGGATCCTGGTCAGAATCGCATGTTCAGATAAATGTTAAATGTAAAATGAATTGTGTGACCCTTGACCCGACCATTATTTTTTTTTGGATGATGTCTTTATGAGTGCTACTATCCACTTTTCTTTCATCAACATACTGTTCTCTTAAATGGCATGTCTTTCATATACATAACAAAATCAATTTAAAGTCTGGACAAGATGAAAATTCTTCTAATCATTCCTAATGTTTCTTTTACAATTTGAACCCTGAACTACTGCGGCATCATTTTTTAAAATCACTTTTGCATAAGATCTTCGTGTATGCTATCTTAGAATTCATCTGGCACACGTTTTACTGGCCTGTTTTATAGGATATAAATTATGTATCTGTTGTATATATAACAATTTTATAATAACAAAGTGCAAAATAATTCTTGAGCAAAGATTTATTGAGTTTTGCACAAGGTATATTAAATGTTTTTAGCAGGTATACAGAATTTGCGCAATCTTTAATTGCTGAGTACATTTATGATTTGACTTACTGTTTAAGTGTTAGTTCATCTTGTTCCTTATATGGGTTTCGTTTTCTTTTTTGTTGTTTATGTTTTTGCATTACACATTTAATGGTTATAGTTTTGTTAAGGTCATGTTTTACTTTAAAGTAGATATACACCTATTTATAAAAATTTATTAGCAGATTTAAAAAAATATATATATGTATACATGTGAAACGAAAAATATTTCAAGGATTAACTTTAGTTTGACCATCAATTCAAAGGTTCTTAATTTGAATTTCTGTTTTTTTTTTTTTTTTATACATTTCATTCATATCTTTTACAACAGTACATCATTGGATGCCATTATATTATCAACTTAATCACTATAATGTCTATTCTATTTTTTGTTTTTCTAAATATGTTACAATACTTATAGATCACAATAAGGCAGTTATTATTTTAAGAAATTGAAACCCATTTGGGAAGTTTTATGTAATTTACTATGGATGTATAATCTATAATAGTAATTATGTGAATTATAATATATGTAAACAAATATGTGAAAATAAAGGGTTTGAAAAATCCTACCTTTGCTTGGAATTACATTTTATAGTTAAGCACATGGTAAAGTGGTGCAGCTATGAGTTATGTAGAAGCTTTAATCATGCATGCAGTTTGGTCAGCTAATCAGTGTGTAGCAGTCTGGTCAGCCAATCCGTGTGTTGCAGTCTGGTCAGCTAATCAGTGTGTAGCAGTCTGGTCAGCTAATCAGTGTGTAGCAGTCTGGTTAGCTAATCAGTGTGTAGCAGTCTGGTCAACTAATAAGTGTGTAGCAGTCTGGTAAGCTAATCCGTGTGTAGCAGTCTGGTCAGCTAATCAGTGTGTAGCAGTCTGGTCAATTAATCAGTGTGTAGCAGTCTGGTCAGCTAATCCGTGTGTTGCAGTCTGGTCAGCTAATCAGTGTGTAGCAGTCTGGTCAGCTAATCAGTGTGTAGTTTTGACTCGCTAAAACTTTCAGTTGTTAAATGAGATACAGTAATAAATTCCCAGTTCAACTACCCCCTGGCAAAGCAGACGGTCTAGGATTTGCGGTCTTGTGACAAAAGCTGGCCTTCGGTTACTTCCCTTTACCAATGTTGAGATGACTGCTACGGTTTAAATCAAATGCTGCATGCATTCAAAACAAATAAGTCAATCAGTTGCCGATATATTTAAACATATTGTATAGTTTCTTTTGAATTGGATTTGTAAATTGTCTTGGCTCTATGAAACTATTTCAACTGATAGTAAGGATACTCTAATGTAGTCAAAACAATGCTGTTGTAAATAATGTAGTCAAGTTTTATAATCAAAGTTAACGGTCTTCTAATTCAAATTTTTTTATCGGGCTTGCTCTAGGATAAAGATCACTACCTCAACTTTTTGAATATGCAATTATAAAAAAATCGCAAATTTTGAGCGAAGGGGGCTCAGAGAGTCCTTAATTATTACATAAGCTTAATTAATGGTGTGTTCTTTCCATTTTTGTCCCTCTGAGAGCTTTATTTTCCCTTCTTTTAACGTTTTTCTTCCACAAAAGATAGGATCTTTGTGAGCCAAGGTGAAGACATGGATGTAGGCCCCTATAGCCTAGTATTCGGATGTAGGTCTAGACGCAGGTTTCTGTACCGTATCTCTAATAATAGCTAGTCTATCAAACAATGAAGCCGTATTTAGAGATACAGAGCTAGAGTGCACATGGCTGTGTAATTTCAAGATTTTTTCCCGCTTACTAACTATTATATGGGTGATTGGGTTCACTGTCCAATGATATTTGATATACTGAACTTCTTGACACATTATATCAAACGAGACTTCAAATCACCCATTAGTCTTGTCAAAAATACTGAAATTTATACGATTCAAGCATCCGTTTCTAACCCGCCATTTTTTCTCTCTCCCGCCTAGAAGGCTAAATGAAATGATAGACGATCTGAGATACAGAGCTCAATCTGCATCTATCTTCCGCCCTGGGTTTAGACTTGAAGTAGATGATCCTGTAGCACAATGAATAGGGCTAATTCCTCCGTCTTAGCCCTACATGTATCTCAACCCATGGTGAAAGTTGGAAACTGATCCTCCGGAGAAGAGAACGCCGCTATCTCCGGCCTCTCAAAACATATATCTGATTTTTCTCTGATTTTTTTCGGATACAAAAGTCACAATAATCTAACTCTTTCTAACTCTAACTTTACTGACGTTTAAATACAGTTTTATTAGAGTTTCTCGCCCGAGTTGACACGTTCAAGTTATCTCCCTTTGCAATAATAAGATTGAAACCCGTCAGAAAGGAATATTGGCAAGTAGGTGAAATACTAGTCATTGTTCTAAAAAAAAAAAAGAGATATATGTTTTGATAGGCCGGATATAGCGGCGTTCGGGAGGATCAGTTTCCAACTTTCACCATGGGTTGAGATAGGCGGGACGTAGGGCTAAGACGGAGGAATTAATTAGCCCTATTCTGTAGGCCTATTCATTGTGCTAATGATCTTGTAACTTTCAGCCCTATTCTGTAGGCCTATTCATTGTGCTAATGATCTTGTAACTTTCTTTTGCATGCTTACCTGAATAAAAGGATACGGTACCTTACATAATTTATTCGATTGGGATATTAAACACGTAGGCCTATTAAGCCCGTAAGTTGAAGATTTGAGCCCTACTTCAAATCTCGATGTAAGGCAAGTACACGAATTGAAGCATTAAAACTCAGTAGTTTGTTCGGATGATGCCATAGTCTGGCAACGCCGCTTGAATATATTTATCATACGCGTCATTTGGGGAATACCCTTATTTCGCCGGTTTCATTGGCTGAAGTAAATTAGGTCAGGCTTCCCCACTGACCATTATAGAGAGTGCTTGCACCACAACCAGACATCGTTTCGTTTTCTATAGATGGCTGTATAAAACTAACTCTGTGCTGGGATTTCACAAACTGCTGAATTTTGTCACTGGTAGAAAGAAGATGCGACTGTTTCCTCCTTAAAAGAAATCCAGAATGTAACTGTAGTTGTGGGAACAATTAACTAACATTGATACCTGATCGAGGCATATCACGAATCCACGATGGCTGATGTAACAGGCGGCGGGGTAGCTAAGGATATTCATACCCTGATGAAGAATATCGCTAGTTTTAGCGACGGACAGGCGACTGTACACGACGTAAACTATGAATCGGATGGTTCTGATGTAATGATTGTCCGCATCATTCCAAATGACGGACTGTACAGAGGCGGTATGTTTGATTTCGAAGTAAGTGTACAATTTGATAAATTAAATTAAATTCGAGTATTAAATTATTGATTCACATATACATCAACATGCATGTATCTAATTTTTTTCTCTACTTTAAAAATATATATCTGAAAAATGTACGTATAATATGTCATGGATATAATTATAGTCCCGGTAATATATAAGACTAGTGTATTGAATCAGGAAGGTAGACTATAGTTTATATTCTACCTATTTCTTGAAGATGCCCTAACCATGTTATAATTAAAGCAGCTCCTCGATTCAAAACTTTATTTGCAAAAAACATACTGTCCCATTTGATTGAAAGCAGATCCAAACCTAGCACAATGAATAGAGCTATTTAAAAATCCTTCGTCTTGACCCTACGTCCCGTTATTTCAACCTAGGTGATGGTTGGAAATTGATCCGCCGCTATCACCGGTGTCCCAAAACATATATTTAATCTTTCTCTGATTTTTTTTTTTGGATACAAAAGTCACAACAAACTAACACACTACTTCTTTCCTGACATTTAAATAAAGTTTTATTTTAGTTTCTGGCCCGAGTTGACTCGTTTAAGTTATCTCCCTTTGTAATAATAAGATTGAAAACCACCAGAAAAGATATATTGTAAGTAGGTAAAATACTAGTCATTGTTTTCCGTGTATCTAAAAATTTAGAGAAAAATCAAAAATATGTTTTGAGAGGCGGGTGATAGCGGCGGATCAATTTTCAAGTGTCTCCACGGGTTAAGATAGGCACAGCAGGACATAGGGCTAAGACGAAGGAATTAGCCCTATACATTGTGCTAATACAGACCTTGGCATTTTATTGGTGCTAGAGACAAGGCAACACTGGGTAGCTAAGTAATGCGATACGATTTGTAGACGTACAGTTTACATGAACGTTAATATTTTTCAAGAGATCAATTTGTCGAACAAAATCTTGTTGTCTCCTTGATAAAGTTTACTTGCCAATATAGCCCTTTGAACGTTACTCAATTAGGGCTATAGTTCACTGGCTATATTAAGCAGATAACATCCAAGTCATGGGAGTCCAAAACTCCTCAGCTTAGCGTAAAACATCAAGGCTTTTTCTGGTTCATGTTAGCTTTATCTGTATGGCACCTTTAAACAATTGTTATCTTTCTTTGTTGTAGCTGGATTTATGCCCGTATCCTGATTCTGCTCCCTCTGTAACATGTCTGACACAAATCTTTCATCCAAACATAAATAGTGAGTCTACAAGTTCTAATATTTGTGTGAGTATCCTTGACAGTGATTGGACTTCTGATTGTACATTAGAGGATGTGGTACAAGGTATTCTCTTCCTATTCTACAACCCAAATCTTGAAGACCCGTTAAGTGGGTGGTTTGATTCATCAGATTATGAAGAATTTGCCAAAAATGTTAGCAAATCACTGCAAGGCGGAATAGTACATGACGAGTATGAAATAGAGTTTGAGAAGAATTGTTATCTGGAAATAGAATCGGATGAAATTATTTCAGTAATCATGGAGGATTTATTGGCATCAATGGAGGCAATTGCTTTTGGAGAATCAGCTGCAGAACTTTGTAATGAAATAGACATTTCACTGAAATCAGAGAGCACAGATAAACCAGAGAATGTTGATTTAAAAGAGCCCATTGTGGTGTCAGGGGAAACAACTCTAATAAACATAGACGAAACAGAGTTATCTACCCTCGATGACTTCGAAAATACTTTGAGAAAAAAAGATAGCAATGAAACGACAGGAGAGCAGGCATTGGATCCTACTTCACGCTGTGAGTCAGAATTAGCAAATGAATGGGATGGACATTCAGGGACTGATTGTGCAAAATTGTTGGAGAAGACGTTTTGTAATGACCATCGATCCAGACACTTTACTCCGCAATTTGAAAATTTTGCTCTTGAAATGAGTTTCATGACAACTGTCCTGCCAAAAATCATAAAATATGTTTTCTGTTCAGTAATTCTCAGGTTTAAAAAATCTGAGAGTTTGTCATAATGGGACCTCTATGAAAGCGCTGTATATGTTGTATGTGCACTAGAATAAGTCCTTGTTCATTTATTGTGAGCACCATGTAATTTTGATGACCGGTAGCTCATCCAGATTGATATTATTTTCTCTCCTAAATTAAACAAACACAGATATATGATCTGTACTTATAACAAAGCATGCTGACTCTCTTTGGTTATTGAAACATTACCTTATTTTTATGTTTAATCATAAAATATATGATTCTGAAGATGCCAGTGTACCCGACATATTTTTATTTTCCTAGTCAAGGAAAACAAAAATATGTAAAGTTCAGTACACTGGTCCTATGATAAGCATTTTGTGAGATAGGAGAATATCCTTTATGAACTGAGCTTTAGCTGGTGTAAGCTTACTGCTCGATCTGCTTATGGTTGGCAGTCAATGAAGGGCATTGACTTGCATCTATTCACATATACCAAACCTATAAAATACGTATACAAACAATCTCGGATGTGGTTTTTACGAGGTTTCCTCTCGGTTCACCACCATAACTAGGCAAGGAGAAGTGTCAAGTGGACATTCCATCGTCATATTAGTGAAATAAACACGAATAGGACGTTAAACCCTAATCAAACAAGCAACCACAACCTATCATATACACACATGTGTTTGTTTTAGAGAAAAACAGCTTTGTTTGGCGCCACCAGGGTTCCAACTCGAGACAGATTTAAAAGAGTTATTGTGAGCCCCTGTATAAATATCAAACTGAAGTATACCAATACTAGTGTACAGTCCTATAGTCAAATAGTATGTACATGGGAACTGTCCGAAGCAGAAAAAGGCAGTGATGTGATTCTGAATTCATCTTGGTTGTAAACTATAGTGCGCCTGTGCAGTAGGTGGAATGTACATGTAATTTCTTTCAATGGCCCGAAGGGTATTTACTAGGGCTGGCAGTTTCAATCTCTGAAATTCTTATAGAGGACTGATTTGTCTTGACTAATTCTGGCATTTAATGCTCTAATGTATGTTGAATTTCTTATAAAGGGCTCATTTGTCTTGATTAATGCTGGCAGCTCCAAGCTCTTTTTATCAAGGGCTGATTTGTTTTGACTAAAGCTGGCATTTAAAGCTCTAATGAATGTTGAATTTCTTATAAAGGGCTGATTTGTCTTGACTCGTGCTGGCAGCTCCAAGCTCTGATGTATATTGAATTTCTTATAAAGGGCTGATTTGTCTTGACTAATGCTGACAGCTTCAAGCTCTGATGTATATTGAATTTCTTATAAAGGACGGATTTGTCTTGACTAATGCTGGCAGCTTTAAGTTCTGATGTATATTGAATTTCCTATAAAGGGCTGATTTGTCTTGACTAATGCTGGCAGTTTCAAACTATAATGTTTTTTGAATGTGTTACTAAGGGTTGATTTGTCTTCGCTAATGCTGACAGCTTCAATCTCTGATGAAAATTTAATTTCTTATAAAGGGCTGATTTGTCTTTACTAATGCCGGCAGCTTCAAGCTCTGGTGTATGTTGCATTTCTTATAAAGGGTTGATTTGTCTTAACAAATTCTGGCAGCTTTAAGTTCTGATGTGTATCGAATTTGTTTAAAAGGGCTGGTCTGTCTTGAGGAATTGTTGATGTGGCGCCGGTGTTTAGTAATTGCTTTTCACGATTCGTTGTAGTCCGTCATTTTATTGTTTATGCATAAACGTCAGAAGACCAGTTTCATTCATTTAACAACGGTATACAAACACTATTAAACAAGGGCAGACTGTGAAGAGTTCACATGAGTCTGCCAGACTTGTTCTCCTATAAGTTTTAATACATTGAACATACAAAAAACATCAATGGTACGTGAATACTACAAATGTATATATGACAGCTATGATGCATCTTTTATTCTCAGCAAGCAGCACGCCAGCACCATATATTGCTCAATCAATGTTCAATCTCAAACGTTAATTAAACAATGAATTTTTTATTCTGTATTGCGCACCAGTATTGGCATTGCCTTCGGTTTGTTTATATACAGGGGCTCGAAAATAATTCTTGCCCTGTTTAAAAATAAATATACATATACATATATTATAGTTTTGCCATCTGTGAATAGTTTAAAGTCAATACCCCATTGGTTTATTTAAACCGGATAACAAAGATATAATGCTGTATATCAGTTGGGGAATGTTCTCCCAGCCTCCCAGGTTCACAAATGTGCTTATCATTATATATTGTTACGGTAGATACCAAACAGAAAGAAAACGATCAGCGATTTTATTTATTTACAATATTTATTGTAAAATAATAAC
>JAVFBX010211419.1:0-10215 GCA_034783855.1 Mopalia kennerleyi
GTGTTGCCTGTCAAATGTTGGGCTTTGTCGATGGAGAAATTGTCATGTAAGTGTTTCACCAATATCAGGTAATTTGACGGCATAATGAACACATCTTCTCACTAAGACTAGAATGTTTGAAGAAAGACCTCCTGTCTTTAAATAGCACTAACGACAGAAGCACCACGAATTGTCTCCCAGTAAAGGCTGAATTCAAAACCTAGTGCAACTTTAACTATAAAAGTGAACAGAGATTCTTAGAAATGTGATTTGTCCGTCCGTCCACCCATCGTCCATATATCCACACATCCAGTATGGCTGCGGTTGACACATACTGCCCTGAAACAGGGCCTCTCCCAGGCAGGGCTGTGTGATACATGATCAGAATGCCTGCTCTAGTGTTTCAGGGAAAGCTATGGATATATTTTAATCTTTGTTTTCTGACACTGTATATATGCTATGATAAACATTTAATATAAAATAGTTTAGAGCCTTTTATTTCATGAAACGGTTTTCCCATGTGAGCTTAATTTTATTCTCCCAGAAATGTCAATCGATCATGGTACTTCTTGGAAATTGACATGCATCAACTTTATCACTTAGCTTCTGTTTCGAGATTAATTTCACTAGTAAAACTTTGGAGTTTCTTATTTTATTGTCGGTGGTAAGAAGGGCTAAGGAGCAACAATAATCAGATCTGTGCCTGATGTCTTTGTGAATTGTGATTCTCTTGTCTTGTCTTGTCTTTGTGTATTGCCTGTGTGTTGGCAAGGCATCATATGAGTAAAATATATATATAAAAATCTTATTCACTTATTTGTTTTCAACCAGTATATTAGACGTTATTATATTTAATATAACATTTAATATATTATTATGTTTCCTTTTATTAGAAAAAAATTCCCCCACGGCACTGGCCCTATCTATCTGAATGCTATGAGATGTTCAGGCACAGAGACTAGTCTGTTCCAGTGTCGAAGTCAAGGCTGGGGAGTGAGCACAGAATCTTGTGGAGGCCACAAGAAAGATGCTCAAGTTCTCTGTCATAGGCATGGTACGTTCAACAATAAAATCTAAGCTGCCCGATATTATCAGATATGGATTTTTTTATTGTTACACAGACATTATCACTTAAAATCTTATGTATGAAATTTTTTCAACCATGCAGAAATTATTATTCTGTAGTTCCACTGAATAGTTTAACATAATACACGAGTAGTGTTATTCTGAAAAACGATAGCTTCATTTTGACTCAATATTTCAGCATTATTTATGCCATCATCAGGATATGATGATGTTCAGCTTCATTTTACCCATCATCTCATGATGATGGCATAATAAATGCTGAAATATTGACTTAAAAAAAGTTTTTATTTTTCGGAATGACAGAAATTATTACCTGATATTTTTTTATAGTGTCCAGATGCAGAAAGGCTTTAAGTTTGTGTATTTTTTCACTTGAAAAACAGGTATTACAATATTTCTGGTGTAGGCTTGGAAAGGGGCTTCCTGTTGCCCTGATGCTCTCAGAGCTAAGGGGTCAAATTAAGTCTACCTGTTTGTGATGTCCTTGACCCTCGACCTTTGGTTGTCCTGTCACTATTTTGCTGCCAGTGGTACAAAGGGTAGTTTCCTTCACTCTTGGGCTGGCATGACCTCTTTTGAGCAAAATAACCTTTATTAGTGTGGCGTTAAATCTTATCAAAACACAAACAAATAATTTTTCTGTGCGTTGAATCCAGGCACATATCTTTTGTGTGTGCATTTTCATGTTTATGTTATATATTACCTGCCCTACATAAATTTAAAATAGTTTATCATACATTCCAGATTCCACATCAAGTATAATTTTTATAATAAAGCTGATATAAGTCCACTGGCTATAGGCAGTTTGTTTGAAGAGTAGTAATGCTGTCTTTAATTAGCACTGGAGGAAAATCAACTTTCCAACCTTATGAAATGCTTCACATCTTGGTTTTGCAAGTGTCCCTTATTGTTGCCATCATATAAGTGACATAAACTTATGTACGGCGTAAAACACTAATCAATCAATCAACCAAGCTGATTTATAATTTTAGATACATTGATATTGAACATTTGCAAAAGCCATTCACTCCGCCTGTCAACCCTTAGGTATATGAGGGAGTCACAAGATGTGGCTCCGGCAATTGCCCAGGTGGTTTTCACGAGGTTTCCTCTCGGTTTTCTAGCATAATAGGGCAAGGAACATTGTGAAGTGGACAATCCTTCGTCATGTAAGCGAAATACCCTTGAGTACGACGTTAAACCCCAATCAAACAAACAAACAAACAAACAAAACAGTTCTTAATCTGCAAGTTAACACGCGTAATATCATAATTATGAGCCAATTTGAAAATATTGTCTCATAGGATTCAGCTGTAAGTCACTAACGTCTTTTTCTTTGTTTAGTTCGTGTGACAGGTGGCTCACAGGACAGCAATTTCACAACGGGACGAGTACAGGTGTACTTACATGGATCATGGGGCGGAGTCTGCGCCAACGACTTCACAAATACAGAAGCTGAAGTGGCCTGTAAAGAACTTGGGTTTATGTATGGCGTAACCCTAAGCCCTGGTTTGTTCGGACGATATTACCAGTCACGAATGATAACAGAAGTGAATTGCACTGGGTCAGAAAAATCATTGCTCGATTGTGGCTTTACGGAGAAATCGTGTTCAGATGCTGGATCTAATTACGCTACTGTTGCTTGCTCAAATGTTCTCGGCAAATCAAGTAAGTCACAAGATGTGGGTCCCGCATGCACGGAGATTGTATCTACGAGGTTTCTTCTTTGTTTTTCAGCGTAATTGAGCAAGGAAGAGTGTGAAGTGGACACTCCGTCGTTATATAAGTGAAATACCCTTGAGAACGAAGTTAAACCTCAATCAAACAAACAAACAATCCTCTCATTTTTCCACCATATTTAAGCAAGGAGCCGTCTGAAATGGACATTCAGTCATCAAATACCCTTGAAATACCCTTGAGTAGAAACACTGGTTAACCCCAAACAAACTTTGTCTGCAGCCTTGTATTTTAAAGAAAAACTGAGTCAGACATCATTGCGAGCATGCAGTCTATTAATTTCTTGAAGTAAGAGATTTGCAAAATTGTCAAGTATAAATAATTCAAAACAGTATTTAGTCCGTGATTTCTGTAATAACAGACTTATAGAATTTGTTACACAATTTTGAAAATAACACTTCTTTTGATTTAGTAGCTACCCACTTTTTGTTATATAAATGAAAAAAATAAATAGTTTTGCTGTATCATCCCCAAGTTTTGAATCCCACTATTATATGCGATTTGCGGGCTGTTGAATAGAGCTACCTATTGCTCTGTTGCTTTCAGACCTAACGAACAATGCGCGCATTATCTGTTGTGTCAACCTTGTTTTGCTTTATGTGATTACCCTATATCACCCCGAAATTTGTCCATTAAATCATTATTTAAGAAGCTATTTAAAAGACTTGGAAATTGTGTCTTAGAGGCAGAAGATGAATTTTTCAGTTAGAAAGGATCAACATTTGTCAGAAAACATATATTTGTTCAAATACATGCTGTCATATTGTCACAGCATTTAAAAAAATAAGGATTTGTCATGCACGAAATTGGAGGGGATTTAGGGTGTTTTTCATTTGTTTGTTGCCCCTAAGGGTCATTTCCTTCAATCATTGGGTTGCTTCACCATAATATTTAATTGAGTGAGAGTGAAATAGCCTTAAGTATTGCAAATAGTGTCAAACTAACTGATACACCACCGTATGCTTACAGGTTACAAGCTCTTCCTGAAAGGAATGTACGACCAAGATTACGCTGGCGAAGTTGTGGTTCAACAATACGGTACTAATGGAACGGTCTGCGCCGAATCGTGGGACGATAAAGACAGCAAGGTATTCTGCCGAGACCTGGATTATAAAGGTGGCTACACCTTAGGACGATCCTACAGCTTTTTTAGCTCTACGCCAGTCTGGATCAGTCACATAAATTGTACCGGAAATGAAAAGTCATTTTTTGATTGCCCGTATAAGGAAAACCCGAACAACGAATGTGCATTCTCGTTCAACAGACGATCTCTTGTACTGTGTTATCAAAAAGGTGAGTCAAAATATCGGTGGTAAAGAATTATTGGTTAAAAAGATTTGTTGTCCTGGAAACACAGTACAAAAACAGTTTTATATACCGATATCGTCATTTATCTTTGGAAGAAATAGGGTGTGAGAGAGTTTCAGTTGTGAGAAGCGCTGTGGCAAAGTTTTTACCATCATGAAAGATCTTTAAAATATGATTCAGTGCAGAAATTTCCAACAACAACGTTCTAATTTGGAAACTACTAGAAAATTATTTTATTAACATTTATGTAGAAAAAATTTTCAAAATAATTTTAAGAAATTTGTTTTTATTATATGGCAAAGTTTGTACAGTCACGGAAAATATTAAATTAACATTATTCAGTACAGAAATTTCCGACAAAAACGTTCTTATTTGGAAACTAGTAGAAAAGATATTATTCACTTTATGTAGAAAAACTTTCCAAAATATATTTAATAATTGTGTTTTTATTATGTTTGCAGAAATTAAGCTACGACTAGCTGGGGGTGAGAGTTCCAGCTCAGGCCGTGTGGAGATTTCTTACGACGGAGAATGGGGAACGATTTGCGACAACAGCTGGAATACATTTGACGCTAGAGTTCTCTGCAAGCAACTTGGGTACTTAGACGGAACTGCTACGCGCAACTCAAATTTTGGATCAGGTTCGGGCCCAATTTGGATGAATGGACTTCAGTGTGATGGAAAGGAGTCTACCATTTTCTCGTGTATAAATGGAGGCTGGAATCGCACTATTTACAGCTGTGACAAACATGAGGATGATGCCGGCGTCATCTGTTACGGGAGAGGTAAGAAAATAAGTTCGGGTTGAATAATAGTTGGCATTCATGAGAAAAAAAAATTAGAAACAATTTTAACATTTACCATTTCCCAGAATGCTCAGTATATTCTTTATATTCTTGACAATGTGTCACTCTCATTAAAATGAGATTCAAATAGCTCTTCTCTTTTTTTTTTTTTAAATTTTTAAATTTTTATTTATATGTGTAACCCTAGTTGTTGACAAGAAAGAAATCAGTAAACCTCTGTAAAATATATATATTACCTGATTTGTGTATTTGTTAAGATTGTATTGGGCTTGTAAGGATTTGAAATAAGTTATCTTTGTCACAAAATATAGCCAGTATGACTGTAAACAACCTATCTTGTTAGTCACTTGATATTGTCAAAACTGGAGAAATTTGGAGAGTTTGAGATAAATGTCGCCAGTTTAAAACAACTTTTAATCTGGCTCTCACTTTACATATATTTCTTGATCTGTTCTCTAGTGCGTCTATTGCCAAAGGACAATGTTGGTGCAGTCATGATGTACGAAAAAGGACAACTTGCGCTCATCTGTGACGACGGATTCGACGATGTAGCTGCGAGTGTTGTCTGTACACAACAAGGGTATCGTTACGGAAAAGCTCTCTTGGGTTCTGCATTTGGTAAAATCGTCTCACCTATAACAGTTGCTAATTTACGATGCTCGCGTGGCGCGCAAAGTATTGATTCCTGCAAATACGACTCGGTGGCGATCGGAACAGGCTGTCCAACAAAATCCTATGCTTCTGTTGTCTGTGCAAATGATGTCTATCCAATAAGTAAGTGGTATTATATGTGTTTATTTTTTACTTATTCTTGTGATTCGTCATAGTTTTTACAGGTGATTGAGAGTGAGTTTGCTGTTGCCCTGGTGCTTTCAGAGCAAAGTGGCAACAGTCGTTAATGTCTAAATAATGAAGTTTGAACCAGGTGTAGACAAGCTATATTATCTTTGGCTACATTAAAAAAATTATACCTGAGTTTGAATTTTTCTTTTTCTACATTAAAAATGTTTATTCAAGTGTTGTTATATATAAAGGGAAATTTTCCAAGAAAAGAACCTTTTTTTGGTTTTAAAGCATCTTGAAGTAACTTGAATTATTAGCTACTTCAAGGAATTTTATAGGCATATAAAGAAAATATTAAACTAATACTATATAATGTTATTTGGGAATACGTTATGTAGAAATAGATTCTTCCCATCTATTCATCTTTCTTTTATTTGTATTATACAACTACTTAACCATTCCAAGTTTTCATCCTTATATTTCTTGATAGGTTATTGGTGTCTTTTATTTATTATTTCTGTTCATTCATTTATTCAAATTTGTGCATATTTACTGTTGAACAGATCTACAGATTACACCTAAGGATATACGATTGGCTAATAAAACAACTGGGGCTCTTGAGATTAATTATTGGGGCCAATGGGGTAACGTTTGTAGCGATGGATTTGATGATGCTGATGCGACAGTGGCCTGTAAGATGCTGGGTTACTCGGGTGGGCGGAGCTACAACCATAGCTCTAACCGAGGATTCTCCTACACCAGTCAGCCCCTCTGGGTGAAGGACTTTGGGTGTACCGGTAATGAGGAAGGCCTGAATTCTTGCTCCAACGGGGGATGGGCTAATGTGTCCGGCTGTTCTACAGATAATGTGGCTGGTGTTATTTGTTATCAAGCAGAAGGTAAAACAATATTTTTTGTCTTTCTCACTAAAAAATAGGGGTTTTTTCAATTTATTTTTTTAAATTTTTTATTTTTTGGGGGGGGGGGGGGGTCTTTTTGTTTTTATCTTTCTCACTCAAAAAAGATGGGGTTTTTTTTAAATTTATTTATTTATTTATTTTTTTTTTTTGGGGGGGGGAGGTCTTCTTTTGGTTTTTTTATTGTTTTTTCTTGTTAGCCCTGGACTTATTCTAGTTATGCTGTCATAGAAGAGGGATCTCCCTTTGTGAAACTTATTTGTCACTTTGAGGCAAGGCCAGTCCATTATGTTTTGACTTCATTGATATAACCCACTATAGTCTTGTATCTTATCAATTTTGTTGCCATTTTTTTAGGATTTGTTTTTGTGTGTGGTTGTCACAGCAGGGTATGACTTAAGGCTTGTGCCTTCCTTGTTTAACAAAATTTGTTAAATTTGGTTTTGACCCAATGTTGCATTAGTTTTAAAACTTTTTCATAATTTTTTCTCATGGAGCAAATACTGCATTGTGAACTGTAGGACTGCAGTGTATGTTACAAAACATTTCTTGTTTATTTTTCAGGATTTAAGCTCCGCTTGGTCAACGGCTCAGCCCATCATGGTCGTGTTGAAATTGGCATTGACAACGAATGGGGGACACTGTGCGGTTACAGCTGGTCGAATACACAGGCCTCAGTTCTTTGCAGATCGCTGAATTTCACATCTGGTCAAGCGTTGTTTAATAACAAGTTTGGCGCAGGCACTGGACGTGTTTGGATCGGGAAAACTGTGTGTAACGGGAACGAGACTGATCTTCTTCAGTGTAGTTTGGACGGAGTAGGAACAGGAATTTCAAAACTCTGCAGTCAACATACAAATGACGCTGGAGTTTACTGTTACTCAGATGGTAATACTTTGAACCCACAGAAGAAATATTTAATTCATAATTAAAAAAAGTGCAGTTTTGAAGAAGAAAAAAACTCATTTTGGTCTTTCAACCTTTGGCATTACGCTACTCTTAAATAAACTTTCCTGAACTTATCATCAGCAACCAAGGATTCAAAATTGGACTATATTTTTCAACTGAACAATATAAATTTTAAATGAAATACCCTTTATTAAGTAAAATTTTGAGATATGTATGCTTTTGGGCCATGTTATAAATAAATCCCCAAACCATTGAGCATAATCATTCTGTGATTATTTAGCCTCGCAGGATCACTATTCGAGCACTGTTTTCGACGTCAATTCTCCAAATGTATCAGTGTTGACCCTCAGGTATATGAGTCACAAGATGTGGCTCCGGCAATCGTGAGGGTGGTTTTTACGAGGATTCCTCCCACTTTTCCACCATAATAGGGCAAGGAGCAGTGTGAAGTGGACAATCCGTCGTCATATAAGTGAAATACCCTTGAGTACGACTTTAAACCCCAATCAAACAAACCAACAACACAGAACCAAAAAGGGTTCCACCAAAGTCATGACTGAATAACCTTAAAGGATTCCATTAGAGCCAAGGCTCTAACCAGCATATCAACAAAAATATTGGTGATAATTCATAGACAAAAAATAAAAATACATTATCAGGCCACCCAAGTTGAATGCAATGGAATATATGCTCTGTGTGTCTGAAAGCAATTGTTTGCTGTGTCCGGATGGTGGGGCTCTTCAGAATTAAGATGCAGACTTGGAAACACAGTTTTGTTTAAAGACTGGTCTGATTTTAGCTTGGTTACTTACATGCAAAAAAGGGCCATTTGGCATCGGAAAGTTGACATTCTTATAGGCCAATGACACATCGCTATTCAAATGAGTCAGGATATGCCATGAACGACTAAGACGGAGGCTTTTCGTCCTGAAAATGGAAAAAGGAAAGAGACCGCAAATCAAGTGCTAGGTGCCCTGTGGCATACGTTTGCTGGAAAGTGGTAATTTTTTTCTAACAACCTAGTACAAGCACTTCGGATATTTTACTAAAAAATGAACAGCGTTAATGGTGTTGTAGAAAAGAACTCCTCTATCTTACCTAAGTTTTAACGCACACGACAACGCGACGAGGAAGTCATTACCTTGTGAGGTTGTCGATTAGACACCAAAGCAGGTAAATGAAATGCTTCGTTCTACCTTTTGGACCAGTCTGTAAAAAGATCTAAAGGACATTACAGGGCAGAAGTTTGATTCTACTCTTGATTTTGATCAGGTAAGAGTATCATTATTTAGGTAGATAGAATTTGAGCAGGCATTAACGAAATCTTCTTTAGAAAGTCTTTAGCATCCGCAAAGATGGCGTTTACCGAATGCGAAATGGACGTTATACTTAAAGGTATAGTAAATAGGGTGACTAACGAGATTAATTCAATTAAACAACATTTTGAAGATCAAAATATACCAATTTGCTTAATATGAGCGACCGTACTGCTAGGGCTAACCGTGTTTTGCCACACTGGTATTCAAATTCCCGAGGTCGAGGTTGGGGTCTTAGCCGTGGTCGCGGTTCGTGTAAGAGTTGGCAATACTATTCTCTGGATACTTCCGCAGAGCCCCAGTGTGACAGGTGTGGTCCAATTGGCCATTTAAAAAAAAGACTTAGAACACCTTCGTTCAAACGGGAGAGCCTCCACGTATCCAAGTAATATGTCCCACGCCTGGCCCTAATTTTCCAAAAGTTTGGCATTGCGTGAAAGGAACTTGAAATAAATGGATTTGGATTGGCACTTGCCTACAACTACGATGTAGGCCATCCCGGTCGAAACAGAACGTTGACTTTGGCCCGAGTAAGTTTTTACTGGCCAGGAATAAAATACATTTCTTCTTGGGTGGAACAATGCGATCAATGTCCTCGACGGAAATGCCCCGAAAGTACCGATGATAAGTATTAAAACTTCACAACCATTGGTATTGGTTTGCATTGATTTGTTAACAATAGAAGGGTGTAAATGCACGTTTCGGCACATTTTGGTCATTACAGACCATTTTACAAGGTATGTTGTTGCAGTCCCAACGAAGAACCGGTCGGCAGATGCTCTGTTCCACCACTTTATCGTCCATCACGGTATTCCCCTCCGGTTCCATTCCGACCAGGGAGCAAATGTTGAAGGTACGGTTATCAAGGAGCTTTGCCAGATGTTGGGTGTTCACAATTTCGCACTCCTTACCATAGTATGAGTATTGGGAGGTGTGAAAGGTTTAATAAAACGATACTTGACGATCTTGGTACTTTACAGAATGCACAGAAATACGACTGGAAGCCTCATGTCAGTGCGCTTGTCCATCCTTACATTTGCACTCGCCATGAAACGACAGCAAATGTACCATATTTTTCTCATGTTTGGTGGATGTCCTAGATTACCGATCGGTATTGTCTATGGGTAAGATGGTGGTGTTGGTTTTCAGGCGACCAACCAGTATGTTTTCGGTCTTCGTAATCGACTAAAGTTGTTGTACGAAAATGCAACACGTTTTATTGATGAAGCCAAAAAAGGGCTACGACCTTAAATTCCGTGGACCAACTATACAAGTAGGCGATCGAGACTTGGTAAGTAAACTGGCTTTTGAAGGTAAGCATAAGATAGCTGATCGATGGGAGAAGGATGTGTACGTTGTTTTGCGCCACCCAAA
>JAVFBX010211430.1:0-11922 GCA_034783855.1 Mopalia kennerleyi
GAGAAAATAAGACATGATGGGAGAAAATAAGACATGATGGGAGAAAATAAGACATGATGGGAGAAAATAAGACATGACGGGAGAAAATAAGACATGATGGGAGAAAATAAACATGGTGGGAGAAAATAAGACATGATGGGAGAAAATAAGACATGATGGGAGAAAATAAGACATGACGGGACAAAAAAGCGCAAAACTAGACAAGCAAAAGATTTCGGTGTGATTGTGGTTTATTGTTCTGGCCCAATGGGTGAAGGAATGTTTTACTATGGTTAACTCACTCAGATGATGTTGAGATGATATGAGATGAGTGGAAGAAACTACATGTACCACTGTCACTGGCAACAAACAGTGACAAAACAAGACAATCACGAGGTGATATGACAACAACAGGTTGGCTTCTGAATGTACCTGGTCATCATGTAGCTCCCGCCTAACCCCACTCGAGGGGGCATGAAATAAACGATAGGCGGCTTTAGGGGTAAGGTAGGAGACAGGATGGCTTAAGGAATAAGGAGTAAGGTATAAAATAGAAGATGGAGACAAGAGGGTAACGGGTAGGGTATGAAACGATGGGATAAAGGATATGGCCATGACATTATAGGTAGGGGTCGAATTAAAACAAAAAAGTTGGGTGCACCCAGAACACCTAAATACTTTATTAACAGTCTTGACAAAATATTCTGGGTGCACATAGATAAATCTGGTGCACCTATGCACCCATTATTTCGAACCCTGTTTTAGGCTAATCTAAATAAATAATCAGATCATTTTCATTTCAATCGAATTATAGGCTTGCCTTTCTTCTCTGTACTGTCGTTTCAAAATCAGAATAAACACAGAACAGAACATGATCTGAAGTTTTTTAATCATGTGTCTGACTCGACTTCATTGTCCTTAATTGCTATGAAAGCATTTTTATGGCCTGCCATGCAAGTGTTTTATATAAATACAATAACAGATATCTTGACTTTCGTTTGATTTGGATTAGAAAAAGCAGTCGCCTACAGCCACAAATTGCTGACGTTTTTCCCCGAGTTACTCAACATGCAACAGGATGGTTTACTTACTGCTCAGTTTTCCACAGACGCTCTATTCGGAAAATATCACATTTATCTGGACTAATACTGGACATGATTCTGTGTGAGAGACGGACTGGTGTGCCGTCAGCATTCCTCTTCATTGTCGTGTCCCTCATGAGGTAGACACAGTCCCCCACATGAACCTGTAACTCCTCCCTCATCAGCGTCATGTAATAGGTAAAGCCAGTAGGTCGATCATCTGGTTGAGGTACTAACAGGATCTCCTGTAAACAAAACAACCATTTATAGCCTCATACCTCAACGTCAGACTGATCTGTTCATTCACTGATTGGTTTATTTCTCTCATATCCCTGTCAGCTCAATTGGTCTCGGGGTCAAAAACACTGGTAAAATGTGCTTATTCGAAAAATTTATCACACTGGCGCAGGGATGTCCATTAACTAAAACTTATGAAATCACCTCATGTTCTAGATAAACTCTAAAGGACAAAGTAGAGTTAACTTACACCTCCAATAAGAGATATGGTGATTCAATATTTCAGTTTCTTTTAAAACCATTTACGAAAATGTGTAAATATGGTTTGAAAAGAAACCGAAATATTGAATCCCCAAGTATCCATGTGTATCTTTCATTGGAGTTTACTCTACTTTGTGAAACTCATCAGTAGGAATAATGCTATCCAAAAGAAAAGTTTCTCAATAAATCTTATTTGTGATGAGTAACCTACAGTCATCTTGGGGGAAAGGAATTTATTACATGGTGTATGTATATTTGTAGAGAAAAAAATATATAGCTTGCCTCCATCACGATTTACACTCTGGTCTCTGGCTATAAGTTTGTACTGGGTTATTGTGTTAATCAAACTGATTCGAAGATATATATATATAGCGCCATAATGTTCAGAATTAAAGGAATTGCAATTTGACGATTCTAATTAAAACTCTGCTAACATCGATAACTTGAAGAACTGAAGAAATCTCAAATTTCCAGGACGAACATGACAACAACAATAACGCAAGGCCTAGCGGTAATGAGCTTTTTGAGCACTCTTCTGGTCTCAATTATAGAGAAGTACCTACATGGTGCTACTACAAATTCTTTATCTTCTAAAAAGTCAAACACAATCCTCCTCAGAATGTTGTTCCATAATAGAAATATATACAAATCCTTTTGTTTTAAAGCCCCTGACAAAAGGCGATGAAAACCTAACTGATAAATATATGTAAGATTTACTGTGATCGAATTTGATGTGATTCAAGTTATGGTTAACCTGATTTCTCCAACTTGATCAAAGTCGGATCTGTCGTAGTGTAAACAAAAAACCCTACAAGCCAACTGGACAAAAACATTGTGAAAAAACGAAGTAAAATTAGTGCTGGATATTGCCAAAAGCACAAGAGTGCAAAAAGCTCACAAAATCTGTGGATATATGGTGAATAATTACCTTCGGTACTGGCCGTGGCTCACACTCTTCACAGAGATAACAGTCTTCTGCTTTCTCCACCCCCATACAGTCAAAATGTTGCCAAATCTGTATACAAACAATGCAGTCAGATGAACAAGACAACCAAAACAAACAATTAACCCTTAAATGACAAGTTGTGTCATAATAATTAAAGAAATGTAAAGTGTCGAACATCTTGACCTTTGACCTGGAAAAAAGTTTAATCGATGATTGGTGTTCTCCGCCATGCCTAGGGTATTTCATTTATATGACTTCTTGTAGTGCAACAATAATTGACACTAGCACAACCATAAAATGAGAGTTGTTTTGATACTGTTAGAAAGTTAATCTTCCTCCAGTGCTAAGTAGAGACAGAATTTCTACTCTCCAAACAAACTGCCAGTGGAGTTCTAATTATTTCCTAGTTGCAAATTGATTTGAAGCTATTGTGACCACGAATCAAGACAAATAAATCATGTGTTTTCGCCGTAGGGGGTTGTGCTAATCATGGTCCTCACACTGTGGGACAGATACAGGATTGACAATTGAACTCACTTGTGTAGTTTATATCAGCGTGCGTAAGATTTCAATAAGATAATTGTATGACAAATATGTTTGTTGGTTTAATGTCATATGCAACAGTATTTTACTTATTCAATGCCTCATTTCTACAGGTTTCAGTCTGCCTGACACATACCTGATGTGAACAAGGGGTCTCAAGCCTGTGGGTTGTACACCCAAAGAGGAGGGGTCAGTACTCGAACAGTCTTACCACTGATTGTTTGAAGGGTATTTCACTTATATGACAACGGATTGTCCAGTCCACACTGTTCCTTGTCCTATTATGGTGGAAAACCGAGAGGAAACCTTGTCAAAACCAGTGATTGCCTGAGTCACATCTTGTAGCTTTCTCATATACCTGAGGGTCGACAGACGGACTTGATCTCCTGTACGGTACATGGAAGTAGGTGTTAGAAAGCGCACTCGCTAACCACTAGGCCAGGGGCCCTGCCTCAAGCCTGGGTGTCAGTAGTCAGACAGACTTACCACTAAATGACAGGCAAGAGTATCTAAGGTAATGAACTTACATGACACCGGTCACACTGTATCATCAAGCCTTCGTCTCTGTAAATCCCACAGATACAGCGAATTATTTCCTCCTGACTATCATCCTCAACACAATCTGTAAACACAACAACATTCACTAATCACAAATTCAATCTCATCCTCCTTTAAAATAGATCATTCAACAATGGAGTCTTTTCGCTTTTCAAGATTTTTTGTTCGACTGGGTTTTAACAACACACCCAAGTATATCACACTTATGTGACAACAGATCCTCTAGTCAATGCATTTCTTGCCAAATACGGTCTTTAACCCGGAAAAAATCTTGTAAAACCCAGCCTCACGATTGCAAAGCCAGATCATGACTAGTCAAGCACATAAACCCCAGCAGGTAGACCCCTGGGGCTTCCACCAACAAACTTTGCCGTGCTAAGAGGAGTCGGTGTTTGCATTGAACAGAATATTGACATGGATCGTTGTAAATTGCTGTCTACAGATAGTATTTGAGACTTGTGTTGACATGTACAAACCTTTTTGTTCTGTTGAATCTCCTGCCTCTGACTCTGTAGAGCTGGAGTGTAAAGTCCCCTCAGCGGTGATTCCCTCTAGGCGAGTAGAGTGGGAGGTCTTTGACATATAGAAGACATTTCGTAACTTCACCACCAATCTCCCCATGTCTGACTTACACCCGCAATACCTCTGTAACACATAAGACATCAGTGTTATTTTGTTTGATTCATGGAATACAAAGAATTAACCTGGTAAGAACTGACCAGCAATATCAAAACTCTCCTTCAAAAGGGGCTAGCTTGTAACTGAATGAAGGGGACCCAGCCGACCTATTCGCACAGAGACATTCAAAATGATACACTGGTTTTGTGGTCATAGGTTATAGACAATATATTCAGGGATTTAGTGGATTAATTGGTGTTTTGCACCGTACTATAGGGTATTTCATGTATATGATGACAATGTATTCCAACCATAATTGACAATAAAGCAACCATAACACGTGAACTGTTTTGATACAGTTGGAAAAGTTCAATTACACCAGTCTAAGTAAAGACAGCATTGCTACTATTGAATCAAATTGCCTTAGCCAGAGGGCTCATGTGATTTGGCTTTCACCCCATGCTAACAAGTATTTCACTTCTAGAACGGCCATGTATTCAAACATATTGTCCAGTGGTTTTTACCTTTGTTGAAAAGTTAACCATCCTCCAGTGCTAAGTAATGCCCCAAACAAACTGTACTATTAAAGCCAGATGGCAATATAAATGTCTCCGTCCATCATATAAATTGTCATAAATGTTTATTCTAGAATCTTGCAAACAAAGTGTGAAAAATCGATTAAGACTTGTTTTGTGTGGTTTATTTACCTCAACATTCCTGAAAAGTTTGAGAAAATCCTGATCAAAACGTTCCACTGTTTTATATTGTCCTGTCTGGATGTTCTTCTCTATTGTCTTCATGTCAATTGGCTCTACAATCAACTCATAGTAGTCGGGATATCTGAGGATGAAAAACATTTTACAATCAACTCATAGTAGTCGGGATATCTGAGGATGAAAAACATTTTACAATCAACTCATAGTAGTCCGGATATCTGAGGATGAAAAACATTTTACAATCAACTCATAGCAGTCCGGATATCTGAGAATGAAAAACATTTTACAATCAACTCATAGTAGTCTGGGTTGGTTTGTTTGTATGTTTAGGGTTTAATGTCTCACTCAAGGGCATTTCACTTATATGAAGACGGACTGTCCACTACATACTGTTCCTTGCCAAATCACTGTGGAAAACTAAATGAAAACTTGTAAAAACTACCCCTGTGATTACCGGATCCACATTGTGTGACTCACTCATACATCGGATGGTTGAAAGACGGACACGATTCAGTCAATGGTACATCAAAGTATGATTAGTAAGTGCATACAATAAGCACTAAACCATGGCCACAGGCATCAGATGATAGAAAGTCTTTCCCAAAGCTTGCAGAGGGCCCCACAAACCATGTAACTGGCAACAGTGATCAGAGTCAAGCACAGAACGCAGAACATGATGTAGTATGACAAAGTGGACACATTTACATGGATTTGTTTGTTTGTTTGATTGGGGTTTAATGTCGTACTCAAGGGTATTTCACTTATATGATGACGGATTGTCTACTTCACAATGTTCCTTGCCGTATTATGGCGGAAAACCGAGAAGAAACCTTGTAAAAACCACCCCTGCGATTACCAGGCCACCATTTACATGGAAGACCATTTAACAAATCGCTCCAGAATAATATCGGCTACCTATGCCACTTAATTCAAACACATTTGCAGGAACCTTGTTGTAAAAGTGATCGTATAAAAATTACCAGAAGTAAAGAGAAAAGTTGTAAAAAGATTATCAACAGTTTCTCCCTTGGTATAGTACCTTTAGATAAGGTGACAGTACACTGCTTGTGGTGAAAATGTTAAAGAATCTCTTACCTTTTCCGAGAAGGAAGACTCATAAGTGGAGGAGCTAGCAGACTACCATCTTCATCTGAAAAATATTTAAATGAACACATTGATATGACAATTTAAGCAAAATAGAAATAGGTGTTTGCCAGAGAGTTGATATTAACTAACATAAACAAAAGTTGTACATGTAAAAAGGTGCGTGAATAAATTTGAGCTGCGATGAAATTTTTTTCTTAACTAATGTAACCCTACAAGTGTTTGTTATATGAAGTGAATTGGTTTGTCTAAATTGAATTTAAATTCAAACCTTGAAACAAAACATCTTGGAGTAGGACCACTTTGTCAACTATGGTCAACAATGTGACATGACCCATTGAGTTACTTCTATATACAATCTTATTAAAATCAGATCTCAAAAATGCTCCCCATGTTTTGTTTGTCGATATATCTCCATTAGTTTCTAAAATTGACTAATCACAACGCTGCTTATCATTTCTGGTTTGTAAAAGCCGAAGATTTCTGCCGATGAAACTTACAACATCAATACAGAAGGAGATCGGACAACTTCTCTTGTTTTTGGCTAAATTTGGTGTTTATCATGGCCCCATGCTATTAATGTTTTTATAGGACAACTGAAACTGTGACCTTTTGTGAACCCCAGTAAATCTGACCTAATTAAACAATGATTGCATTAGATCTCAATATAGCGACAAACAAAACACAGGGAGCGTTTTTTTTAGATCTGATTTTAATTAGATCGCATGTATGTCTTCAAGCAGGATCATTGGCTCATTACGCTTACTGTTGAAGCAGACGTTCGAGATTGTAATAGAAAGCAGATAATATTTATATACATTACCTTTATAAGTGGCTACTGCCGTGAAGATATCTTTGAAGACTTGAGCTAGGTGGACAATTTGAGCGAGTTCTCGGTTCTCCTCAGTCATTGCCAATCGACTGTAAGGTTACAAGATTTATGAAGTAATACATACATGTGGCACATTTAATCAGGCTGCAATCAGTCTGGATTCTCACAGGATTAACATCTAACTTATATAGATAAACACGCATTGATGACGAGGAAGTTTCTAAGAATCTGGCCCCAGAGACCATAACCACCCATGCTTCACAACACACTCATAGCCTGGCCAACCAGTGCAACACCCCATCCACCCACACATCAAATATGTCGTAAATTAAAAACACATTTTTTTTCCCTTTTGTAATTTTGCATCAGAGCTGAGCTGATCAAATTATTGAAGTGGGAAGATTTCACAAATTAGCAAGTCCATCGATTGGTGCATGCATGGAGATGATGCTCAGCAAGTAATCACCAGCTTTGTAAGACATGGATAGCTAGCTTGTAAGACACAATTTTTGGGCTGTAAGATACATTTAATCCAAGGCTCTGATGCATACAATCTGTGGCTATAGGGAAATTAGCTTTGGGAGTTCTGTACCTTGCTGGACCACTCACACACCATAACCACCCTGACTTCAAGAGTGAAGTACACCATGACAATTTCTCATCCCCGTCAACATTGGGATAACAATGATGTAACCCTGTATCCAGTTTATCTATCATTAACACTCTCTAAAAAAATAACAGAATTATGATAGAAAGTATTAGAGATCTTACCGTGTTTTGACTGATCGATCCGTGTTTAAGGAGGTTAGTTGGGTCATGAAGATATCTACAACAAACATAACATGTTATAACACGGCACAGTATTTATGGCCACATATACATGTAATTCACAAGTTGTAGGATTCCAAACACAGAAAACGTCATGTTTTCTTGACATTTCTGTTCTTTATTTTGTCATTATCAGGAGTGAGTAAAATGGTTTATCACCACCAAGATATAACAAGACAATTATTACAAAAACAATACAAAGCTCATTAATGGTGCTGTGGCTTCAGTGAAACTTTGTTGCAACATTTTTACATTCACCAAACTGTTTGAAGATGAATCCAAGATAGGTCATGCTAAAAAAACTCACTATTTATCTGACAAATGTCAACTACTAAATTCCGACATGTACACATTTGAATGTTGACACACCAAATGAAGTTTATAAAATTTACAGTAAACTATTTTTCTTAGACAGCTAAGCTACATATTCCTTTCAAAAATGTGTAATTTATAGGGTCATGTCATCAAGATATGATTGTTTGTTTATTTGATTAGGGTTTGGTGTCGTACTCAAGGGTATTTCACTTATATGGCGACGGATTGTCTACTTCACACTGTTCCTTGCCCTAGTATGGTGGAAAACTGAGAGGAAACCTAGTAAAAACCACCCCAGTGATTGACGGAGCCACATCTTGTGACTCACTCATATATATCTGAGGGTCGACAGACAGACTCGATCCCGTGAACGATACATCTAAGTAGGCGTTAGAAAGCGCACTCGCTAACCACTATGCCACGGCTGCGGGCCATTGAGATATTATGGTAATGGGAGTGTATGACATAAACATATAGCAATGGTCAACAATTCTTTTTATTAGTGTATATATATATATATATATATATATCAGATTTCAATAGGGTTTACATTCTCATCACTTTTTATAATTTATCCAAATTTGGGGGTGCTGAGTTTATCCTTACTCCACCTATATTGTTAACAGTAAAACAAGATGCACAGCAAATGTACGAGACAGCAACAATTGAACACCCTTAGTTAAAATTATCCCCCCTTAAAAACGATTGATTAGAGCCACTAGAGAGGAGCTGGGATGCCCATCTAGACATCCCCATTGTCCCCATAGAACATACCAGTATCCCTTTCTTTAATGGAATCTAGTTTCTGAGGAGGAGCCTTCCTGAGGTGTCGAATCCTTGTGATGTTACGCACAAGAAAAATGGCATGTTTCTGAGCAAATCCTCTCTCTCTGTTTGACATGGGTTTAGTGTTCGCCTGTACTGTGGGTCTAGGCAGGTTTTGGGCAACACTCGTCTGGGGCTGAGATGGGGGCTGGTCTAGCTGGGATCTCTTCTAAAATTAACAAAAAAACTTGACAAAGTCAGTGACATTTTATATTTATAGTTTTGTAGTGGGGTTATAATATATTTAGTTTGTATGTTTTATTTCACATTTAAGGTTAGTCCGTTTATATTAATATGTTTATATGATGGCATGACAGCCAAGTGTGTGAAGTAACCCTGTGAAGCCAATGACAATGGCGACAAACTATTGATCACAAAATTCTTCAGGCTGCCCCTTAGATGGGTTTGTTTGATTGTTTGATTGGGGTTTAGCGCTGAACTTAAGGTTATTTCTCTCACACAAAAGTGTGCCAGTCCAAAAAAGGACGATCAGGACGATAGAATTTAAACCTTCAAGAACAACACCTAAAATTTGTTACGGCAAAAATTGAAGGATAAAAAAAGTATCAGATGTGGTGATGTCATTGGCTTGCTGCCATTACACTCCTTTTTCACTGAGAACGTACAACAATTGGCACCATAAACTGTGCCTATGCTTGACCAGCACAATGAAACATTTTCTATAAACAGGAATGACCTCCATTGCTTCCGCTAGCAGTCATACTGGTTTGTTTACTTCCCATGGTCACCATTAACATGTGAATCAATACAGGTTTCTCTTTAAAGTTTGGACAAATTATTGATTAGAAACTTTTGTTTACATCTGCTATACCAAACAACTTTCTTCTTTACATTAATGCTTTATTTCCTATAATTTATTTTTACATCAAAGCTACTCATTAAAATTTTCAGTTTTTGCGTAGTTTGGGTCCAGCAAAAAATGGGATTCAATATATTTTGAGGCCTTGGAGCGAAAAGGTTAGTGACCAGACGATACTATTTGGAGGAAGATTCTGGTGCCCATATGCTGCTCTTAGAGATAAGGCGCAACAAACACTAATAGGCTTTGTCCTGTGATCTTGGTTATGTCAGATTGGTTGTTGCCCATGTAGTCTAATGTGAATTGTTTTCATTCACTCGGTCCCAGGCAATGACAGGAATAAAATTGTTTGAAGTAAACCATTGTGAAATGCACACCTAAAATTCTTTGAAATCTTACCAAAGATAGTTCTTAATCTAATATTGAGACTAACATGGAATGACAAGATTGGGAACAAAGTAAAGCACATGTTATAAATAAAAAATAAACTTTAAGTGGTTCTGGTTGATGGAGTGATTAGTGAGTGTTGGACACCATACTAAAGGGTATTTTCATCACTCACTAGCATCTCAGACATCATCATATCATCAGGTTATATAGCCGGGTTTGATTTAACCATTGGAAAGTAAACATAGAATTGAATGAAAGATAAATGAAAACATTGGTAAGTTAAGGCATTAAAGCAGATGTGGCTCTACCAAACCAGATATAATAGCAGGATCCCATGTGTATCTAGCTAGCAATAGCAGATGTAGCATAAAGCATGCTTCGTACTCCAACTACATGTACATGGATTTGTGTAAGATCCCAGGTGTAATAAACCTAGGAATTGCAAGCCTGCAGCAAGGATTGTACCTCGGGGAATGACCCAGGCTAATTGTAGAATTGGTCTGTCACCTGTAAACTGCATATAAACATGCCATTGCCAAAGAAAATCACAGAGCAATAAAACCAAGTTTTCTTTGCATTTCTGCTAATTAAAGGTCAAGATACGTTACCAAAACGCCCGAATAACAACAATCTATTTGTCTACACAACCGTCAATGAAGAAAGATATTTATGTGTCCTTGTATAATTCCTAGCCTATTTTTCTGAATGCATTCTTTTTGATTGATTCGGGGGGATCGGACTTAGGGATAGTAACCCTTTTACTGGCAGTATTTTTTAGTTCTGTTTTATTCATAGATCTTTTACACTCAAATATCGTTTATTGAGAGTGACGGACTAATTCTACAATGGCTCCAATCACCCAAACCATCTCCCGAGAAAAGCCTGCTTATCTCAATTTTTATTCAGGCTAAAGTAGCAACAGTTTGTTCTAGATGTTACCTACAGTATCTGGGCTTCTCTATAAATGATAAAGTTTGCAGCACTGATGAAGAAGCAGCAAGCAATGAGGAAGCGGCACGTGAGAATGAGTGCAGGCTAGATGAATTGTGAATGAAGGGCTGATGGCAGGCAGGCAGGCAGGTAGACTGAATGACCAACCTTAACCAGACGGTGAGCTTTTCCTCCAGGAGAAGGCTTCACTTTAGGTGGACGGCCTACAGATCTCACGCCTGATGTCCCCACATTGTTACCAATACCATGTCTCCCTTCCTTGACTCCTTTCTGCTCCAATTTAAGTTTCCGCGGTCGCCCCACGGCTCGTTTCACTTTCACATTGGTTTTTAGTTTCGGATGCCAATGAGGTTTAGAGTGGCCAGTGGACTTTGTAGTTTGTGGTAAGTTAGGGATGGATTTACTCCCAGAGATGGTTGAACTGGACTGTTGAATTGGAGGATTATCTCCTACTCTCTTCAGCTTAGTCCTTAACTTCAAACTAACCTTTTCTTTGAGCTTTTTTAGTTGGTGTTTAGATTTGCGTTTCTTCTTTGGTGGTCTTCCAACTGGTCGGCCAGACACAGGCTTAGGTTTCTGGTGGCCGTTCAACCTCTGTGTTTTCCCTCCCATAATTCCACGGCAACCGACAGCACCACACTTACAGATTTGCTGAAATAACAACATTATATTATTTTATCTTACATGCATACTCAAAAACACATACTTAATGTCTTACTAAAAGTCTAGGATATAACGGAAACAGCAGGTTATAAGTATTATTTAAGGGTGGTGTGCATGAAACAAAAATGGAGTACGTCTGAGTAGTGTTTGTTTGTTTGTTTGTTTGATTGGTGTTTGACGTCGTACTCAAGGGTATTTCACTTATATGACGACGGAGACAAAAATAAAACGTACAAACAGATCAGCTTCCTGTT
>JAVFBX010211441.1:0-11920 GCA_034783855.1 Mopalia kennerleyi
AATCACGGCGACACAGGGATGTCAATATAAGTGTTGGACCTGCTAATCACGGCGACACAGGGATGTCAATATAAGTGCTGGACCTGCTAATCCCGGCGATGCAGAGATGTCAATATAAATGTTAGATCTGCTAATCACGGCGACACTTGGATGTCAATATCCCTGTGTCCTTGTGTCCCTGTGTTGGACCAGCTAATCACAGCGACGCAAGGGTATAGTGTTGGACCTGCTAATCGCAGCGAAACAGGGATGTATAGTGTTGGGCCTGCTAATCGCAGCGAAACAGGGGTGTAGTGTTGGACCTGCTAATCGCAGCGAAACAGGGATGTCGGTATAATTGTTGGAACTGCTAATCAGAGCGACACAGGGATGTCAATATAAGTGTTTGGCTAATCAGTGGCTCTGACGGGGATGTCAATATAGGCGTTTGTCCCAGGGGTAAATCACTGTGAGAGTGTTTCTTTGTAAATTTCAACTGGGAACATATGAATACGTGAATAAGGTGACGATGTAAGCAATGCTTCAACGGTAATTTAAGTCGTGCAAATCTCAATCATGTTTAATGCGATGACAAATGAAGAAAACATGCAGTATTAATTTATACAGCATTTTGATCGGCCGTTAATATCGACAGTATATTTAATTGATGTGCATCAATCAATTACTCTGTATTCCAGCTGTTTAACATTACAAATGATCAGTTTTGGAGAAACTAAATAGTAATGAACTTTAATTATGCATGTACTGTGACAAATTCGTCTTTTATCCATACTAGTCGATTGTAGACGAATGTGAAATATGTTGAGGCTTACAGTTAGTGCATTAATAGAGGACCCTGCACAATGTAAATGTTATAAAGATACAAGTACAGATATCGACACAAATTTGAATAGTTATCAGTTTACGTTCGACACCTGTTTTTCATAGATATACAGTTTTTGTTTCTTGTTCTCAAGCATTTGTGGTATTGGCATTCCATGCGTTAAACTGCTGGAGATAAAATAAGCAAGACACAGGCCGATCTTAAAGTGAGCTTGAACCTAAGCGTATGCTAGAGTTCAATCACTCACGCGTTTCTACCGGCTTTTCCCATTCACCCAACACTCAAGTTAATCAATACATATGAATCACGTGGTTCGTAGGACTTTTAAACTCGAGATAATTATTTCGCTATATGCAATTTTTGGGTGTTAAAAAAAAATAAAGGAGTCTTCATCTGTCATTGGGCCAGTTCTGTTAACTGATCGAAGATCTGAGCCGAATGAAAAAAAGCAAGCCACATGCATTTTCTTCCTGGTAACTTGTAACGTACGTTGGGAAATGTTAAAACAGAATCAAGTAGAGATTTCGCCCAAGGCTTGATCTTGACACTGGTATGTCTATGAACTAGACTAGAGGGCACTACAGGCCGGATCCTCAAAGGTATCTGGTGTTCTGTACCCTACAGACCTGTGCCAAAGACACCTCCTGCTTCAATGGGATCTTCGATGAGAGAGAAAGATACAAGAAGCGGAAAGCAAAGTAGAATGGACAACTGGGTAGAAAAAAATGTCTTTCATCTTAGTTAATCTATGATGATGTGCAATATAAAACTAAAAATCTATAAACTTCGTCGACTTTTAAATAAACACCTAAAAATAATCCAAAATAGGCCCAAATGATGTGTATTGCAATAAAACAACAACAAAAAACTGAAAATTGAAAACAGTTGTTGTTTCATGACTCCCACTGAGGTTTATGGGATTCACAATGAGTTTTTGTTCCTGTTTATCCAATAAATCTTAATAAATTATACCATGCGTATTTTCATGAATCTACCTGTTGAAGGCAGATATATATATTTTATAAATCACCTCTCTCCGGAAGCAGTTATACAAATTTTAATAGTCTTCACTATCCGGAAAAAGTTATACAAATTTAATGAATCTTCACTATCCGGAAGAAGTTATACAAATTTTATGAATCTTCACTATCCGGAAGCAGTTATACAAATTTTATGAATCTCCACTATCCGGAAAAAGTTATACAAATTTTATGAATCATAACTATCCGGGTTATACAAATTTTATGAATCCTCTCTATCCGGAAGAAGCTATACAAATTTTATGAATCTTCACTATCCGGAAGCAGTTATACAAATTTTATGAATCATCATTCTCCGGAAGCAGCTGTACATATATTATAAATCAGTATTCTCCGGAAGCAACTTTGCGTATTTTATGAATCATAACTCTCGAGAAGTGGTTGTAAATATTTTATAAAACCATTACTGTCCGGAAGTTGCTATTTCTATTTTATTAATCATCGCGGTCCGAAAGCAATAATGCTAATTTAATTAATCGGCGTGCACTGTCCGGAAGGAGCTGTATTTATTTTGAGAATCGTCACTGTCCGGAACCAATAACACGTATTTACGAATCCTGATTGTCCAGTAGCTGTTATACAAATGTTACAAATCGTTACTCTCCGGATGTAGCTATTCCTATTTCATGAATTTCATGAATTAGCAGTTACACATATCTTAAGAACAATCACTGTTCGGAAGCAATTGCACTATTATATGAATACTCACTGACCGAGGCAGTTATACAAATTAACTTCATCGTTGCTCTTCGTCAGCAGCTATACATATTGTATGAATCATCAGGCATAGATATTTTGATAATCATCCGTCCCTTTACATACATTTTATTGGAATTGTTTTTATTGGAATAATAACACACAATGTTATGATTCTTCGGTTTAACATATCCACACGAAACAACATTCCGCTTCTGACCATTGTGTATCTTTTAAAAGAGTGTAGTTCCTAGCCCACAGTTCCTGGTCCACAGTTCTCAGGCCCACAGTTCCTGGCCCGTAGTTCCTGACCCACAGTTCCTGGCCCACAGTTTCTTTCCCACAGTTCCTGGCCCCCAGTTTCTGACCCACAGTTCCAGGCCCACAGTTACTGACACCCAGTTCCTGACCCACAGCTCCTGACCCACAGTCCCTGGCCCATCACAGTTCCTGACACCCAGTTCCTGACCCACATTTCTTTTCCCACAGTTCCTGGCCCACAATTCCTGGCCCACAGTTCCTAATTCACAGTTCATGGCCCACAGTTGTTAACCACAGTTCCTGACCCACAGTTCCTGACCCACAGTTCCTGGCCCCAGTTCCTAATTCACAGTTTCTGACCCACAGTTTCTGACCCACAGTTCCTGGCCCACAGTTTCTGGCCCACAGCTCCTGTCCTACAGTTCCTGGCCCCCAGTTCCTGACCCACTGTTCCTGGCCCACAGTTCCTGTCCCACAGTTCCTGGCCCACAGTTCCTGGCCCCCAGTTCCTGACCCCCAGTTCCTGGCCCCCAGTTCCTGACCCACAGTTCCTGGCCCACAGTTCCTGACACCCAGTTCCTGACCCACATTTCCTTTCCCACAGTTCCTGGCCCACAGTTCCTGGCCTACAGTTCAATGGCACTTATAAGAGGTTGTTCTTGACATTTTTCATCATGGAGACAGAGAAACAATATTCAAAACTGTTCCCGACGCCCTTACGCATTGTATAATTATAGTACTTAATTTCTGAATGAGTCAGTATTATATTTTATTTAAATGAATAATTATTACAACGAGTGAATTTGATGGTGTTTAAGAAGGTGACAGGGTTGACGCATGGTCTGGAGGTGACGAGGGATAGCTAACCTCTCCATGACTCCTTGCAGAAACACTCTATCAACCCATATCAAGCTCACTCTCGGGTTTATTAATGTCCAAACTATCAATGAAGCTTCCTGCCTCACACTATGTCAAAACACTGAACAATACAACGAGTATCAATTATATCCCCTCGAAAATACATCGAGGATCCGAGAGTATTCTTAGAGCACTGGTGTGTATGGCAGGCTGATAATAACTACCTTTCACAGTGTCAGGATAAACAATACCTACAATGGTGTAGCCCCAGGGCGCTTCACTCTTATTCTCAGTGTCACCCCAGTTATTTGGTGTGGTCCGCTCTGTCTGTTACTAATACTCCGTGATAACACTACTTGGACAATCAATGACAAGGTTTAACAATACCAGGGGACAAGAATGGGGAGGGAAAACACGGTGTTCATTCATTCGGACATCCTCAATACCTAATAAAAATTCAATCTAGTTCTTTCACACGTCGGTGGGTTTGAAAGTCGGGTTAGAGTTCTCCCGATTATCCCCGTAAGCTAGAGACCCTAGCAATCCAACGATCACTGACAATTAAATCAACAAATAAGCGGAAACAATTATATCGATATTGATTTACTGGTCGAACGATGGAGCAAGTCGTATATATTGGGCAATACGAGAAACTCATAGGCTATACACGATCTGTTTGATTATTTAGTGGTCAAATAATCGTAATGCTTCTAATGAGCAACACCAGAAACTCATAGTCTATGGGATGTTTTTAGTCATGGAAAGATCAAATAATTCGTCTATTGGATAACAAAACACACATATAAGCTGTCAGATCTCATTAACACTGTACTGGTCAAACGATCATATCATTCATATTGGCCAATATCAGATCGCCATGGGCTATATATACGATCTATTTATTGAATTGCCAGGTCAACATTTGCTTTACGATGTATAGTTATTGATTTACTGATCAAACGATCAGACTTTACAATACGGGTCATTATATAACAGCCTATAAGAAGTCTATATTGATTCACTGGTCAAGCAATCTTCACTTTTAGTTTACGTACAGCTCCGGGAGTCACTTTCACAATCGTACGATAAACTTTCGTCATGTTAAACTATCGGTTTAAAATTATCGTGCGCGATTTTATTGTCGTACGACGTTTTGTGAAAGTGACTCCCCGTCAGGAGAGAGGTAGATATTCCATACTCCTATAGATATACATGTACATGTATACTTAATACATATATTTGGATTATAAACTAATGACAATAACAAATAATACGGAAAGAAGATTGTATGAATTGTAATAATTTAGACCCTTTTAAATAGGCAGGCCAAATGAATAGGGTAATATCACAAATAGAATTGACAAAATTGGCAAAGTTAGTATTTTCTTTGACTCGGGAATCGGGAAGTAATGATTATTGAATCTTAGCTTCACAAGAGGAAAGGTTAAGTTGAGAGAAAGGTTAAGAGGATAGATTTTTAAATTAATTAAAGATATTATGGTGCAGTAGTTACGTCTCTTTGACGATTTTTGCGAATCAATAAGCCAACCTTGTAAATACTGGTCACTTATTCATGTATGTTAAAATTGTTTTTAACCCCTTGTGTTGTTGTCAATTCTATGGGACATCGCCCAAGTGAGTCGTACAGCATATAAGCAGGGGTCAATTTCCTAACCTTTAAAATATATATGTAAATTTGTTTGAATAATTTCATAGCAACAATATAAAATATTTAAATGTTTGATTCTTTTAAACAATACGAAAAATGCTTTCTTACTTAACTCTATTGCAGTCTTTTGGGGTGGGGTCTATGGACCAAATTTACACATCATTCTAAACATTTAAATTGATCAACAATTTCTAAGTTAGTGTTATTGGATGTAACTAATATATTGGCGCGCGAATTACCAAAAACAACCACTTTAGTCTTTTCTATATTACATCATTCGTGCATTGAGCAATACGAAACTAATATAAGCTATGTGATATCTTTAGTAATGTTATGCCCAAAAGATAATATAATTTGTCTATTGGTCGAATAGAGGAGGAATCTACTATTTAAACTAATAATAAAACAGTTCAATATCCATTCGATCAAAACAGTTGAATTTGAAACCGCTTAATCTAACTGTGTTTTGTTCTAAATTAACAAACACGATAAACGTGTCAGATATACTTCAATCATCTCATTGCTGTCAACATACACTGATTTGCGCAGACTCTTTACAGAAGAAGGAACATACAAATGGTTATAATATTTTCACACGTTTTATTAAAATGATTGGTGGCATTACTTTCCACAAAAAAAATGACACATTTTCCATAGCAAAAAGTTGTCAAATTAGCGGTAGAGTTCTATAGCTTGTTCTTGTGTTAACTCGGTTCAGACTGGCGTCAGTTGGATCCCGAGGGTTCTTGCTGACGACAGATTCTTTCAACTCCCCCGGGCAATAAATCAGTCAGCCCGGGCAATAACTTACACCTAACACATTCCTTAACTGTTCATAAAGTCATCAGACAGGAGTTGACAGTTTTACCAGCTATTGATTTCGCCTATTATTGCCCTTTAGTGGGGCATGTGACCAATTCGGCCTCTGCATGGGGGCGAGGTTGTGCCTTGTAGCCCTCGCTGCCACAGCAAAGGTTACCCCCACTGCCGCTGTCAAGTCACACTATCTTACTGTACCTCTCACCAAACCAATGCTAGTAGGAAATGTTAGCCGGTCGAGGAAACTGAACACTAGGAAAGTTCATTGTGTAATGTATGTTACGTCAGATAAACATGTCACTAACAACCGTAATGACACACAATAAAATGTAAATGGATTCTGTTAGGGGGGTAAATATGAGAGGGAAATAAATTCTGCACATACTAAATAATTTAACAGCTATACAAGCAGTACTTTATCCTTATAAACGCATTACACAACAATTAAAAAACGATTTCCGATAAACGGATTGAAAAAGAATTATTTATAGCTCTTTTGGCTAAGGTCAGGATTTTGCAAAGGTAGTCACCCTATTTTTACTTAGCATTGGTGTAACATCAATGTTAACAAAGCAAAACATTTGACATCTTATGGTTGTGTTAGTGTGGCTATTGTGTTGATGAACACCGCCGTTACAGACCAGGGCGTTAAAACCAATGCATCACTGGTATTAATATTTACAACAAACTTTGTTTGGATTTTAACAAGGTTCATCGTCACTTAACGTCACTGTCATACAAACCTCATCCCATAAACAAAATATTGAGTTTTTCAAAACATTATCTTCGATCTATCAATGCAGAATAAAGTTGCGGGTAAAATTTGATGATAGTCTGTCATAATTTGATGATAGTCTGTCATAATTTGATGATAGTCTGTCATAATTTGATGGTAGTCTGTCATAATTTGATGATAGTCTGTCATAATTTGATGGTAGTCTGTCATAATTTGATGATTGTTTTAATTTGATGACAGTCTTTTATAATTTGATGATAGTCTGTTATAATTTGATGATAGTCTGTTATAATTTGATGACAGTCTTTTATAATTTGATGATAGTCCGTTATAATTTGATGATAGTTTGTTATAATTTGATGATAGTCCGTTATAATTTGATGATAGTCTGTCATAATTTGATGATAGTTTGTTATAATTTGATGATATTCTGTTATAATTTGATGATAGTCTGTTATAATTTGATGACAGTCTGTTATAATTTGATCATTGTTTTATTTTGATGACAGTCTATTATAATTTGATGACAGTCAGTTATAATTTGATCATTGTTTTATTTTGATGATAGTCTATTATAATTTGATGACAGTCAGTTATAATTTGATGATAGTCTGTTATAATTTGATGAAAGTCCGTTATAATTTGATGTTTGTTTTAATTTGACGATAGTTGTTATAATTTGATGACAGTCCGTTATTATCTGTTGATTGTTTTAAGTGGCATATATCGGATAACATCACTACCTAAACCGACATAAGTGGCATATATCGGATAACATCACTACCTAAACCGAGATAAGTGTCATATATCGGATAACATCACTACCTAAACCGACATAAGTGGCATATATCGGATAACATCACTACCTATATGTAGACCGAGACAAGAGGCATATATCGGATTAAATCATTACTTACCGATAAGCAGCCGACTCTCATATGCTAGTATTTTATCTCATAGGTAGATGATATTTTTAATCCCAGACAAGAGATCAGATTTTTTCTGATGAGTAAATTAATTGTTTGATACCAGATTAGAAAAATCTACATCTGTATAGTGGCATTTCGTCTAAGAGGTCGATTTATTGTTACACTCTAGATAGGCGATAGTCCATCAACATTGTGTGAATGGCAAGGTGTGAGGGTATAAAACGTGAATCTAGAATTAGAGAAAGACCCTCAAAAAGGGGTGACGGTATAAAACGTTAATCCAGAATAAGAGATATACCCTCAACAAGGTGTGACGTTATGAAACGTGAATCTAGAATAAGAGAAGGACCCTCAACAAGGTGTGACGTTATAAAACGTGAATATAGAATTAGAGAAAGACCCTCAACGTGATGTAACGTTATAAAACGTTTATCTAGAATTAGAAAAAGACCCCCAAAAGGGGTGACGTTATAAAACGTTAATTTGTATTCAGAGAAAGACCCTCAACAAGGTGTGAGGGTATAACACGTGAATCTAGAATTAGAGAAAGACCCTCAAAAATGGGTGACGGTATAAAACGTTAATTTGTAATTAGAGATAGACCCTCAAAAAAGTGTGACGTTATACAAAGGCTTATCCAGAAAAAGATCTCCAACAAGGTGTGACGCTATTTAAACGTAAATTTATAATTAACTAAAGACCATCAAACATGATGTGACGTTACAAAACGTTAATCTTAAGAGATAGACCCTCAACATGCAATCTCTATCATAGGAACACTTGGCATTCACCTCTGTGTAGGGCTCGGCACTACTTTTTTGTTTCATATGAAACCTTGATTATATAACGTAAATAATAACGTCAAAGGTACTGGTAGTTTTTGACGTTTTATGTAGCGATATAGTCTGTATGACGTGATCAACGCAAAGGGAACTTTGAGAGTGGGTGGACGTTTGGCGTTGCGCAGAGAATATATCTTTGTAAAATGTCACAAACATAATCCCTTTGATTCTTGTGCTAAAAAACATTACATTTGGCCATGAATTACAATTACTGATAATATTTAGATGTGGTTTTCCGTTTGTTCGTTAAATAATAAAACTCAAAAATGGTTTTAAACGGGTTTAAAATGGTTTCGTCAGGATTTCTGACGGTGAGCCTATCACAGAGGGGTATGCTGAAACGAAACATACCTTCGACGCAGGAGATTGCCTCAACATGGTGACAAAACGTTCATCCTGAGTAAGAGATATACCCTCAATATGATGTGACGTTATAAAACTTTATTCTTTAAATAGAGATAGACCCTTAACATGTTTAAACGTTATAAAACTTTCATTCAGAATTAGAGATAGACCCTCGATGTGATGTGACGTTATAAAACTTTATTCTTTAAATAGAGATAGACCCTTAACATGTTTAAACGTTATAAAACTTTCATCCAGAATTAGAGATAGACCCTCGATATGATGTGACGGTTTATAAACGTTAATCCATAATTAGGGATAGACTCTCCACAAAGTGTGACGTTATAACATAGGAGACAAACTCACCATTCCAGAATAGAGCCTAATTATGGGGTGACGTTTTATTGTAGTAGGTAAAACCACTAATCCAGGGTTGAAATAGGCGACCAACATGATGTGACGGGTTATAGTAGCAAAATCAATTATCCAGGATTGAAATAGACGGCAAATACATATTGCAATAATAACTTATTTACAATTAGTAAATTACAGACAAGTTGCATATATTGTTGTGTGTAGTTATCCCTGATGGAGTTCCGGCCGATCATTAAGGTGAAAGAGTGAAGAATTGTACAAATTACACGTGAATTTTATGTTGTTAAAAAATCTTGCTCCATAAAATCAACTCCAGAAAATTTGACAAACATAGATTCAAGATGTTCGTCCGCATTGTAGTCTTGTTGTCTTAAATGATAAGACATGTAGGTGTATAAAAAGCAGCGCACGAAAGCACCTGCTGTAAATCGAAGTATATTGGCTTTGCCTCTATTTTTATAAGACTTTCTGTTTATGATATGGTTATCCATAGTTTCAAAGTACATTGCTGGCTATAAGGCTGGGTATGCGTGTGTGTTTGTGTGGGCGGGGCATCTGTCATCTGATCAGTATGTCTTTATCCCAACTGCATTGAGGTAACGTAACTCATTTAGACAAAGCTGGCGAGTTTGATATAATACGGCTTCTTCACTCATAGTATACACAAGGTAATAATGTGTATACGCCAGGGCGTTCTGAATGCCTCAGAGAGATATTCACATAGAATTTCTGGGGGTTTCTACCCGATTAACCAGAACCAAAAGACTTAAGTATGACAAGAAGATTAAAAGGCTTTTTCTGGGCACAATCGCTTCTAGTTTCGCCCCCGATTTGTTGACGACATTGCGTGACTTGAAGAGACGGGGTCAGAGGTGAAGTGTGAATATATGCCACAAAAAAACTTATAGGCTGTCAACAAGAAATGTCTGAATGGAGAAATATGAGTACATTCCTTCAGAGGTTTCCTTATACATATACCTGGGTTTAGTAACACCACCACCAACAACAACAACTACAAATTATATCAATATCTATATCAACAAACTCGTTGGTATAAAATATACAATTTATAACACGTCTTCCGAACAGATAAAAAATATCGACGCCAAATCGCAGGTAATAATCTGTTAAGTTTTATCCTTGAAATTTAATATTTAAATTGAGAATAGTCTTTTCTATTTCATTTAAAACAACCTGGCACCCACTCAGGTACATACAACTGAATCCCTATAGGAAATGTAAGCTAGATTGTAGGTCTGCGGGTTTCTGTTTGTAACAAGAAGTCAATATATTAATGAGATAGCTTCTATTTTTAAGACAAATATAATAAATTAATCAAGAAACTTTATTAAATATTGGGCCCCATTTCCTGTCACTCTGTTTAGGCCCCATTTCCTGTCACTCCGTTTAGTTCATTGCCCTTCAGACGGTTTCGTTTATAAATAGCCATATGTATCCTTATATATCGTGTTATATTTTACACTTCAGTGTATGTTTCATTTGGATAGGTAAATAAATATTTCTGGAGACATTAGTATACGTGCTCAAGTTACCAATACATTTTGGTTATTGATTTTATGATTTACATCTTAATTTAAGATTCGCATGTCTATCTCGATTGTGATAAATAAATACAACTTTTTGGATTACTTACTTTCCAAATTGTAAAACTAGAAACATAATATTTTAAAAGAATCGATGACAACATTTTATGTGAAGTGAAATTTTCACATTGGTCACACTTAAAGACTACTTGAAATCATTCTTAAAAACGTTCATCAACGAAAGTATTAACAGGGTTCACGAGGCGATGTAGATCAATCTACAAGTGAATATTTTATTGGAGAGATTGTAATGTCAGAGAATTCACCTTTGTTAATGATTTCTACACGATATGTGTTTATTATATCTATCTAAAGCATAGCCTAGGGCGAATAAAATCACTAATGAATTTGAGTATTCCACAGCTATTTATAGAGTTGTTGTAATAAATGTTAACAGGTGATTTATACGTATTGAATTGGACACATTATGCCTTTTAGTGAGGTCTGTTACCAGTTGTCTGCACCGGTTAATAAGTAGGCCTATGTATTTATTGCCCACTCATGTTTTAAAGCGGTGATGATGAAGACAGACTTAGCAACCCTAGATTACAAGAATTACTGCCGGCAACATCGCGAATTTCTGTACACAAAATCATTAATGTTAGACAAAACAATTATAATGGATTAGAACACCATATAGTTCAGTTTAATACATTGCTTAATAAATAAAGGCAGATGATTCATAATTGAGAAATTATTCATTACGTATATTAAAAACAATTTTATCGAGAAACGAAACTTTGAATACCAGATAAATATAACTTGTACTTAAAGAGGCACTAGCTCCCAAAATTAGCTTTTATCAATAAATTCAGATCGCTACGATTTTCAATGGTATCAAAGTTTGTTCATAAATTAAAATAATGCCGCAAAAACGGAAATTATTTAAATCGTACTAATCTTTTACGAGACAAGAGAAAACT
>JAVFBX010211452.1:0-11919 GCA_034783855.1 Mopalia kennerleyi
AAAAAGGCTTTGCATCCGGAAATATTGTTTTTGGTGTTGGCTCTTACACATACCAATATGCCACTCGTGATAATTTTGGCTTTGCAATGAAAGCGACAAGTGGTGTTGTGAATGGTGAGCGTAGAGATATTTTCAAAGACCCAAAAACAGATTCAGGAACAAAAAAATCAGCAAAAGGGCTGCTGCGTGTTGAGCATGAAGGAAATACATTTGTTCTTTATGATCAACAGTCCAAAGAAGAAGAAAATCAAGGGGCATTAGAATTGGTTTTTTTAGATGGTGACCTCATTAAACCTGTTTGCCTTTCAGAGATTAGGCAAAAAATTGATTCTGAATTATAGCCGTTGAGGAGATGAGCATATGGACAAGATGATTCAAACCGAAAAAGAGTTCTTGCGTGACTATGATCCCAATATTTTTGAGCGCCCAAACACTCTTGTTGATACGGTAATATTGACTGTGCTGGATAATCACTTGCAGGTTCTTACGGTAAAGCGATCCGACCATCCCTGTAAAGATGAATGGTCTTTGGTTGGTGGTTTTATCGATATACATAAGGATAAAGATATCGAGGCAACCGCAAAACGAAAGCTGGAGGAAAAAACCGGCATCAAAACACCTTATCTGGAGCAATATGGCAGTATTGGAAATGCCACACGTGATCCCCGTGGCTGGTCAGTCACAAATATCTATTTTGCTCTGATACCAAACCATAAGGTTCATTTACAAGCCGGCGAAGGAGCTACCGATATTAAATGGGCGGCAATATCTGATAAAAAAGTCAAAGATAAGTTGGCATTCGATCATACAGAGATATTAAAGGGGTGTATAGAAAGGCTGAGAAACAAGCTATTATATACCTCATTACCCGTACATTTAATGCCAAAAAACTTCACTTTAAGAGAATTACAAACTGTTTATGAAATTATACTTGATCAGAAGTTAGAGCATAAATCATTCCGTAGAAGAATATTAGCAGCAAATATTTTAGAGGAAACAGGTGAAATGAGCCGTGATCGTGGTCGCCCTGCGGCTTTATATCACCTTAAGACCCAACAAACACATTTTTTTATTCGGAATATTGAAGGCGTTAGATAAACAGGCTTATCGCAAAAACCTGCTCGCTTGAAATGGATTTATACAAAGAATTTTTGATATCTCCATTTCAAGAATCTATTACATACCCAAGCATCGAAAGTACCGATTTATTGTTTCTCCTTATGCCCATATATCTTACTTTTGATCAAGCATATACACCAAGACTTAGCCCTTAATTAACGAAATATCCAACCCACAGCTCGAAGCAAGTATAATATCCGCTTGTGATTTTTTAAGATGTTTTCCGATGGCTATAACCTGTATTTGTGCATCTTGAGCCGCTTGAACTCCTGCGGTTGTTGCCTCTATCGCCACACAATCTAAAGCCGAAAGATTAAGCTGCTGAGCAGCCTGTAAAAAAAGCGGCTTATGCGATTTTGATTGATGTGTATCGACGGTATCAATAATGATATGAAAATAATCAATCAAATGGGTTGCTTGAAGAATCATTTCCGCATGGCCGCATGTAGAGATCAACGCCATTTTAATCCCCTGCTTTTTAAGCTGTTTGATAAAACGCAAACTACCTGGTAATAGGGATTCGGGCGTAAGCTGGTGGATCAATTTGAAATAAATATCTTTTTTTTCGGTAGAAATTTTTTCTTTTTCTTCTGCACTCAAAAGTGGTCGCTGATTATGCTTTAGAATAACATCCAAAACTTCCATATCTAAAATTTTGAGGCGGCGGCTCTCCTGTATTTTCATTAATTGATCATCGGGAATATCCCAACCATATTTTTCTCCAAGCTTTTGCCACGCTGCCATATGATAAACGCTTGTTTCAACCAAAACATCATTTAAGCTCAAAAATACCGCTTGAATATTACAAAGCTGATGATCTTTTTTTTGACAAAGCTGCCGATAGAAGTGATAACTTTCCTTAGGGGTACGTTGATGGGTTATTGGGTCATGATGAACAAGGCCAAATTTTTGTGTAAAACCCGATCCCCATTCAAAATTATCCATTAAACTCCAATAACAATAGCCCCTAATTTGAGCTCCTTGCTCCACCGCTTCTGCGACAGCCTGAAGGGATTGATTGATATATTCTATTCGTTGAGTATCGGGATATTGCTGCTCTTCATTACATGCACAATCTTGCGCTAAACCATTTTCAAAGATAGAAACAGGCAATTTATATTTTTGATGCACATACATAATCATATCTTTAAGCTCATGGGGGCGAACTTCCCATCCTGTGGAAGAAGTCGGCGTATCATCGGCTTTTTCTGCTCTAAAATGACTATGACAAGAGAGAAGCTGGTCTTTATCGGCCTTAATATAGAGACGGCGATAATAATTAAGCCCAAAAAGATCCATTTTTTGATGAATACGCGCCATATCTCCTTTTTGAATATAAGGGGAGATCTTTTTTAAAGCTTCATCTGGGTAAGTGCCTTCAAAAAGCGGTTGTAAAAACACATCTCGCTGCCACATGGTATATATTTCGCACGCTTTTTGATCCTCTTGACGCGAGCTATAAGGGTGATTATGGGTTAATCCAAAAGCTGTAGTAATATTTTCAACCTTAGGCTTTAATAATGCAAGCACATCTCCTTGGGCTAAATTAACATGATGGATCGCAGCATAATAGGTCTCTAAATCTTTAAAACCAGGGGCGATATCTCCGTAAACATGGCCTGATAGAGTGATGCTTCGGGGTTGATTGAAGATAAGCCAATTTTTCACTTTATCACCAAACAAATCATGTGCTTTTTGAGCGTATCTTGTAAATTTTTCAACTATTGATCGATGGCTCCACCCTCCTTTAGCATCTATATCTTGGGGCATATCCCAATGGCACAAACATATCCAAGGCTCGATACCATAACTGAGCAACTCATCAATAAGGTGATGATAAAAAGCAAGCCCCTCAGCGGAAACTTCCTCATTTTGAGGCATTAAGCGAGCCCATGATAAACCAAAGCGGTAAAAAGAAACCCCAAGATCGGCCAATAAGGCAACATCTTCTTTATAACGATGGAAATGATCACAAGTTACATCACCCGTAGATTCATCTTTTGTTTTATTTTTTTGCCGAAAAAACACCGTTTGAGCACTAAGCTCATGGGAAGGAAGCTGCTGAACCCCACCTTCTATCTGAAAAGCCGAGCTAGAAATACCCAAGCGAATATGAGAAGGAAGAGCTTTAAAATGCGGCATTATTGTTATCCTTGTTCATTTTTTTACAATGTGAGGCAAGCAATATTCTTTTCACTTTCTTTATCGAACAAAAAAACTCTTTTCTCCATAAAGTTAAAATGAACTACCTCTCCTATTTGATATTGGCTTTGCCCACCAACCATTTCATCTTCGGCCTTAAGCACATTAAAAGAGCCAAAATCAGATTGTACAATATATAGGCTTTCACGGCCAAGACTTTCTAAATCTATAATTTTTCCCTGATATTTTATATCCCCTTCTTCTGGATTCAAAACAATATGCTCAGGGCGTATACCAATGAAATAATCCTTATTATCTTTATCTGCAGGCAGGTCAACTTTTCCTGCAAGGCTCGATTGAATATAAAGATCCTTATTTTTTATATGGGCATTTAAAATATTAATCGGGGGCGAGCCAATAAATTTTGCAACAAAAATACTATTGGGCTTATTATATAACTCATCAGCCGTGCCAATTTGTGCAATAGAACCATTATTCATACAAATAATACGATCAGCTAATGTGATGGCTTCAACTTGATCATGGGTGACTAAAACCGTTGTGATTTTAAGCTTACGATGAATATTTCTAAGCTCTGAGCGCACATTTAGGCGTAAAGTTGCATCAAGGTTCGATAAAGGCTCATCTAAAAGAAGCAAAGCTGGCTCTTTAACAATGCCACGAGCTAAAGCGACCCGCTGTTGCTGCCCTCCTGAAAGCTCCGATGGACGGCGATCTAAAAGATTATCAACCTCAAGCAATTGAGCGGCTTTTATCGCCCTTTCCTTTGCTTCTTCTTTACCGATTTTTGGCCTTTTAAATTGTAAAGGGAACATGATATTTTCTAAAATACTCATATAAGGATATAAAGCATAAGACTGAAAAACAACCCCCACATTACGGTCCTTGCTTTCCACATCATTCACGCAAGCATCATCAAACAAAACCCGACCATCATTGGGCCGATAAAGACCCGCAATAAGCATTAATGTTGTTGATTTTCCACAACCCGATGGGCCTAAAATAGCCAAAAACTCTCCATCATTGATTGTAAAGTTCACATCATCTAAAGTGGTGATTTCTCCCCATTTTTTTGTGACATTCTCAAATGTTATTTTCATAATTTTATCCTTTTGTTCCCCCCATACTCATCTGCGAAAGCTGCTTTTGTGCAAAAACATACATAATAACAGAAGGTATCAGATATATAACGCCCAAAGCAGCAACAACACCGTAATTTACATCTTTTGCCTCATCCGCAATTGTAAAAAGATATTGGCTCATCACCCATTGATCCGTATTATTAATCAGTAACGTATTCACAAAAATATACTCACCCCATCCTCGAATAAAAGCAAAAACAGATATCGCAACAACGCCATTAGAGATCATGGGTAATATTGCCTTATAAAAAGCCTGAAATCTTGTTGCACCATCGGTCATTGCCGACATCTCGACCGACCAAGGGACATGATCAAAAAAGCCCTTCATAATAAAAATAGAGAAAGGAAGCTCCAAAGCTGTCATGACAAGGATAACCGAAAGCATATTATCCAATGCCCCTAACCAAAACATCACTAAAAATATTGGTATAGTTAATGTTCGTGCAGGAAAAGAATGTAATATGATCAAGCCGATCATAAAAACCTTTCGCCCCGGAAATTGAAAGCGGGCAATATAAAACCCAGCTAAAACCGAAACAACAACAACCAAAATAGTTACGGTAAATGCCATTAAAAGAGAATTTAAAAGGGGCTTCCACACCGTAGGATAACCACCATCTTGTGTGAGGTTTTTAACCGCTTCTAACGAGAAAAAATTATAATTCCAGTAAAATTTATTTTTAAGGATCCATAAGATAACAACAAAGGCCATAAGTAAAATCAAACGGCTAATAAGCTTATAATATTTATAATGCTTCATATAGGCCGAAAAAAGCCCCGAAAAAAGAATTGCCGGCATGGCAACCGCTAAAACTTGCCATAAAAGGCTACTATCAACACCCGAACGGCCATCGGCCAATGATGCTGTTATTAGCCAAATGAAAGGAATAATCACAGGCATTGTTACAATAAAAAGAAAGCCGAGCAACAATGTTTGGCTGATGATTTTTTCACGCTTGGCTTTTTGGGCAAGTGCGTTCCATTGTTCTTGCTGCATGTTAATAGCCCTCTATCTTTGGTTCAGCCATCATTTCATCACCTTTCGAAATCTTCCATAAAAAGATGGAGCCAATAATCCCAATCAATACCAAAATAACCGCCAAAGCCGCACCATAAGCATAGGCTCCTTTTTCGAAACCACGGCGGTAGGCATAAAGAGAATAAACCGTTGTATCATAAAAAGGCCCCCCTTTTGTAATAAGATAAATGACCTCAAAGGTAACCAACAAAGAAATAGACTGATACATTGTAACAAATAAAATTTGCCAACGGATGGCCGGTAAAGTAATTTTCCGCATAATAGAAAATCCAGAGGCACCATCCACACGGGCTGCTAGATATAAATGCTCTGGAATGGATTTAATCGCCGATGAAAACACCAATAGCCCCATGGAGCAACCGATAAATCCGTTGGAAAAAATAATCACCATAACAGGCCAATTATTGATCCATTTTAACGGCTCATAGCCAAAAAAACCAACAACCTGATTTAAGAGCCCATTGGATGTAGGATCCAACGTCCAAACCCATAACAAAGCATAAATCACCTTAGGCGCCATGCGGGGTAAAAGCCAAATACTACGGAAGAAACCTGCAACCTCCGTAGGTACCGCATGGGAGACTAAAGCCAAAACCAAACCCAGCCCCACATTAAATAAAGTGAGTGTTGCTGTCACAAAAATAGATGTGAGTATAAGGCTTGAAATGACACGTTTATCTTGCGTGATCTTAATGAAATTATCAAAGCTGAATTTTGTTATTTTCATATCGCCCGTCATATCTGTAAAAGCGATAACTAAATCCACTCCAACAGGAAGAGCATAAAACACCAAGATCAATAAAATAGCCGGCCCAAGATAGAAGAGCATATTCTTATATAAACGCCTTTTAGACACAAAATACATTATCAATAATCTTTCTTTGTTTAAGATTTATTTTTAATAATAATCTGATCACCGAGCTCAAACTCAAGCTCATCAGCAACAAACTCAAGGGCTTCATCAACATCAATTCGTTGTGTTTCAATACCCTGAATGGCTTTATATAAAACTTCGGTTAACGTACCAACTTTGGGATGCAAAGGAATAGAAATTGCATTATCAAGAAGCTCGATACCTGCCATGCTTATCCACTTTTTTTGGAATGAAGGAAAATCTTTTTGTGATTGATAAACAGGTAAATATCCTCTTGCTTCAGCCCATTGTGTGTAAATATCGGGGCGCATAGATACTGATATTAAATCTTGAGCGATTTCCGCATGTTTTGATTGTTTTGCAACAACCCATGCCAAAGGATGTGTTAAATTTTTGCTTTTTCCACCTTTTTTATAGGCCGGCATATCTGTCCAGCCCACTTTATGAAAATAGCTTTCGGGGTTATCTTCAGTAAGCCCCCCTTTGATCATATTTGAAACACCCCAAATACCATGAAATTTAATAAAGCTTGTTTCGTTAATGAATGAGCTATGAACCGCATCCCAGCTCATCGAAGTATTGCTTTCTAATAAAACACCCATATCGCTGGCACGTTTAAACCAACTAAAAGCGTCTTTCAAAACATTCATATCAACAACCAATTTACCTGTTGTGGCATCTTGGAACTGATCTTGGCCAAAACCAGCCAAAAGCATATAAAAATCAGGCCCTGCATTGGGGCGATGAACAAAAGGAATTTCAACATCGGTACCTTCTTTAACTTCTTTGGCTAATTGGGTAAAGTCATCGATGGTAAATTCTCCGGCTTTAACTTTTTCTGGCAAGCTATTGATAAATTCTTCATCTTTACCAATTTCTCTGAGCATATCTTTATTATAATAGAACATACGAACTTCTGGGATCGTTGGGATACCATAAACATGCCCTTTATATGTGGTTGATTTCCACAAACTCGGGATAACATCGTCATATTGTTTATATTTTTTAATATGCTCATCCCAAGAAACAATAAGGTCACTTTCGGCATAGCTACCAACCCACTCATGGGCTAAAAGCATGATATCTGCGCCTTTACCCACACCTAGACTGCGCATGCTGCTTAAAGCAAGATCATCAAAATTTTTGGATTTAGCATAACTAACTTCTAGCTCAACCGTTGTATCTTTACCTTCATCTTGATATTGCTGGTTTAAAATCTTTACTGCTTTTTCAAGGTTTTCACCGCCAGCATAAAGATTATCATCAGCACGAAGCTCAGCCTTTAGCTGCACAACTTCCGCTTGAGCACTCAAAAGAAATGTACTCGCCCATAAAGCAAAAAGAAATTTATTTTTCATAGAGGCATCCCTTATTTTCTATTTTAATATCGATATTAATTTCGATACTAGCATACTGAAAATTTAGGCTCAAGCCATTTTTAATAAAAATTAATATCGATAATATTTTTCCATTTTGACAAATGAAGATTTTTTCCTTAATATTGGGCATTATGAACCATAAAAATAACCTTACAATCAAGCAGTTTTCCCAACAAATCGGCTATTCAATCACAACCGTTTCGCGTGCTCTTCGGGGGGATCCGATTGTAAAGGCAAAAACAATCGAGCATATTCAAAAGCAAGCACAAATTATGGGCTATACACCCAATAGGCGTGCCCTTAGCCTCAAAACTGGCCAAAGTTATAATATCGGCCTTGTCCGTTCTCTTGGCTCAGAGCAAAATGAGTTTGTACAAATATCTCTTGTTTTTTATCTGCAAGATATCTGCGAGGCCGCACGGAAAAAACATTATAGCGTTATTATGATCCCTTCTAGCTCTGATGCTCAAGAATGTATTCATCATATGCAAAAGGCCTATAAAGAAGGGCAAGTTGATGGTTTTATTATTTCAGATATTACCCCAAGAGATAAACGTTTATGCTTTTTAGAGGAAAACGGAATACCCTATGCCTCTTTTGGCCGAAGTGAGCTTTCCTTTGAAAGGCCAGCCATTGATTTTGACGATTACCATGTGGGCTATGAGGCAGCAAAAAAACTAATATCCAAAGCCAATGATCAATTTTGTATGGTTCTGCACAGAAAACATCTGAGTTGTAGCTTTTATCGTTTATCGGGTATACGGCGTGCCCTGATGGAGCACGGGCTTCAGGATAAAGAAAAGCAGCTTATTTATTTTTTAGAAGATACGCCCATAGAAACCATTATTCAGAGGGCTTTTTGTAGAGATCGTGACCCTATTCGTTTTTGGTTTTTTGATCATGCAACTTTGCTTCCTCTGACTTATCCAATCTTTCAGCAATATACTTCTTATGATCAAGATCATTTTTATTTTTGTTGTATATCAACACATGCCATCTCTCGGTTAATCACATTGCCCCATGCCTTTTATAGCTTGGATCAAAAAAATAATTTTGCTCAAGATTTATTCCAATTATTATATGATCGTATAAATAATAAGGATAACCAAGGCGACGGAGATCATATGATCTTACCCTATGTGTATCAGGATCATACAAGTATTAACAATCACTAAACAATATGGCGTGTTTGATCTGTAGCCCATAAACTTCTTTTAAATAATAAGCCTATGAGCTATGGGGTTATGAGAAATAAACAACACCAAAAAGCTTAAGAAAAATTAATATCGACTATTTCACCATTACGGAATGATTGTTGGCAAGCATTGGCAATAATGGTTGCTTTGGTGCCGTCTTGAACATCAATTTTTGGTTTACGATTCTCACGAATACAGTTGGTAAATTCTTGGACCTCATTAATATAGGCCTGCTCAAAACGCTCAATAAAATCTTGTGAACATTCTTTACGCACACCATGCTCATCTAAAATTTCCACTAAATTCCGCTGAGGCACTGAAGCAATACGAAGTGTTCCTTGGGTGCCGACAATCTCCGTTTCAACATTATAGCCATGGGGTGCTGTACGGCCAACAAAAATAAAACCCATCGTACCATCCGCAAATTTTAGCATTGCCGCACAATTATCACCATCATTATATTTTTTAACTTCCGGATAAGCATAAGCATCACCTAATGCCCAAACTTGTGTTGGCTCACAACCCACAAACCAACGGGCAAGATCGATATCATGAACCGCCATATCAATAAATGACCCACCCGAATGCCCCGCAAATTTCAGATAGCTTTCAATGGCATGAATACCATCTTGACCATAACCACGAAATAAGATCGGCCGACCAATTTCGCCTGCGTCAATGCGGCGTTTAACCTCGGCATAAGAAGGATCATAACGACGCATAAAACCCAACATAAAAACTTGATCAGGATATTTGGCTACAGCGGCTTCCGCTTCCTGACATTCTTTTAGGCTTGTACCCAAAGGTTTTTCACAAAAAACATGCAAGCCCGCCTTGAGTGCTTTTTCAATCTGCACACAATGAAGATGTGACGGCGAGCTAATCAGCACCGCATCCAAATCACCATTGCTGATCATATCATCATAATCCTTATAGGTTGCTACGCCCCAATTTTGTTGCGCTTTGCTAAGCAACTCATCTTCGAGCGCACATACAGCCTTAAGTGATGCCCCCTGAATATGCAAGGCTAAATTTTCGGCATGCTGTTTACCCAACCGTCCTAAACCCACAGAGCCAAAACGAATATTTTCCATTGATTTCCCCTTTATTTTTATCTGCGATTGCGCCAAGCTTCGCAAAATTCTTGATAATTTTGAGTGATCTGCTGTTTGAATTGAGCGTCAGATATCTCTTCTTTAAGCCAATCCTTTGAGGCCTCCGCCCAGATAGTACGCCCAACCGCAAAACCCTTAACAAAAGGTTCATTCGCTGCGGCATTAAAGCTTTGAAATAGAGTTTCTTTATCCGCTGCAAGGCCTAAGATCATAATGCCTTGACTTACAGGGTCTTTGCTCTTAATTGATTCCACAATAAGCTTTCATGCAAAATTCCCGCTTTACGTAGGGCTTTGGCTTTGTTACATAACTTAGGATTATAGGGTAAAGATTTATCGTTTTCTGTTGATCTCATATAAACCACCCCGTCAGGCTTTGCCTGCCACCCCTCCAAAGGAGGGGAATTTGTCTTGTTAGAGGGTATGTATGGGGTTTAAATTTTAAAAATATCATATATTCCCCTCTTTGTAAGAGAGTTCATCAAAGGTAAGAAGTTTATTTCGGTAATGTTCATATTGCTGGCGGCGGGCGGTGATTTCCGCAGGCAAACCGCTCGAAATATCATTTACCAATGCATCAAATTTATCCAAAATATTAACAATCCGCTCTTGCTCTTCAAGCGAAGGTACAGGGATTTTAAAGCTTTTCACTTTAGTCTTTGAAATTGATGGGTAACTAGCGCCTTCTTGGTTGCGCTTAACATGATTATGAAAAGCCGATATTGTAATTGAGAAATATAAATATTTAGGTAGGATTTTGCTTTTATCAGCTCTTAACACACAAAAACCTGTACTACAGATTTGGCCATTATATTTCTTTGGAACAAAGCAAAAACGCTTTAGTGTTGGGCGGGTTGTTCCAAAAATCACATCGCCTTCAGAAACAATTTGTTGAGCACGACTTGGGGCATTACTACCATTAACTTTTTGAGTTTCTATAATTTGATTGTTCTCACGATCAACAGAAGATAAGTCAATATAGTCATATTCTTTGCTAATATTTTCTTTCCAGTGAATATTAGCAGTATTTACACATACAGAGTTTAATTCTTTAAAAGCAACATCCTGCCCATCAAAATTAAGCAATTCATCACGATAGTGGGTATATTGCTGCTGACGTGCCTCTAGCTCTGCCTCTAGCTCTGCCTCTAGCCGAGTAAACCGATCGAGGATATCAACAATTTCTTGTTGCACTTCGAGGGGTGGGACGGGGATTTCAAAAATTGAGTATTTTGAAATCCATTGCCGAGCATGGCTAGCAGGCTTATATATTATATTTTTCATTGCATAATATATATAACGAAAATTAACATTCTCTTTTGGTGTTAAGATTTTCATAGCTGAGCTTTTGACTTTAAATTTAAAATCAACCCAATGAAAGGATGTTGTAAAATCATCAAAAATTATAACAGGAAGTTCTTTATTAGCATTATAAATACCATCGGTTTCATTCGTATAGCCAAGAATAAAGCTATCTCCTGCCGTTAATACAGGTGTAGAATAGCTTTTACTATATTCCGTAGATTTTACAATATATTTAGTAGGTTGAGTATAGTCCAGCAACGCATTCAGATTTACAAACTCCACCCCATCGGGGCAATATTTTTTAATTAGATCATCTATTTTGCTCATGACTTCACCTCGTAGATTCTGCGACTATGCGCAGAATGACAAGTATTGTCATTCCGCACGAAGTTGCGGAATCCAAAAAACCTTAAACCCATATCATCCCCCATATTCTACCTCAACCCCTACCTAGATTCTGCGACTATGCGCAGAATGACAAGTACCGTCATTCCGCACGAAGTTGCGGAATCCAAAAAAACCTAAACCCATCTCATCCCTCATATTCTGCCTCAACCTCTATCTAAATTCTGCGACTATGCGCAGAAT
>JAVFBX010211463.1:0-11918 GCA_034783855.1 Mopalia kennerleyi
AAATTGCTCTAGGTCATTCAAGAACAATGAGAATAACAATGGAGACAAATTTTCACCTTGCCGAACACCCACTTCGCACATAAAAAAGTCAGATCTTTTCCTACCTGATACAATACATGATTTAATACATTTATACATATTGCGAATTAAATTGACACATTTTCCACCAAGACCTTCCTTAATTAGTTTAAACCACAGCCCTCCACGCCAGACTGTATCGAATGCTTTCGAAAAGTCTATGAACGAGCAATACAATTTACTTTTATTGTTCATGTAATATTCAATTATATGATGCAACATAAATATATTATCCATACAACAGTAATCTTTCCTAAATCCTGCTTGCGATTTTGATAAAACTTCCACATTTTCACAATACACAGTGAGCCGTTTATTTAAAATATAGGTAAATAGCTTGCCTAAACAACTAAGTATAGTGATTGCTCTATAGTTATCCGGATCGTCTATACAACCTTTGTTCTTGTAGATAGGCCTAATTAATCCTAGAAGCCAAGATTCAGGCATACATCCAGTATTCAATATTAAGTTAAATAGTACATGGTATATAGGGATCATAATATGTGACGTGCTTTTAATGTATTCATTGATAATTTTATCGATGCCAGCTGCTTTATTGGTTTTGAGTGCATTAATAGCTGTCTCAATTTCAGATATACTTATACGAGGTTTCCTCTCGGTTTCCACCATAGTAGGGCAAGGAACAGTGTGAAGTGGACAACCCGTCGTCATATAAGTGAAATACCATTGAGTACGACGTTAAACCCCAAACAAACAAACTGTTATAACCCGTATTAACCCTACCTCCAATACACATTTACCAACCCTAATGACACCATGAACAACCCAACATTATAAATATATTTCCAACCCACCTTATTAATCCATTTGCATCAGTTTGTATAACCAACGCTTCAATCAAACTTCAATCAAACCCTATTCCAACATACAGTTATGATTTCACCCACTTCCCACCTTTACAAGCCCACCATCATCCCATACTTATAGCCAAAACCACAAGCTAAATAATCAAAGTCTAACACTGTCCCCACCTCATCTGTATGCCATTATCATGAACTACTTAAGGAACTCAGTCTCAATCTTTGGCAGATTATAGACGATGAATAGACATGCTTTCCAAAGAATTCGGTAGAGAACTTTGTGTAATACCCAAAGCGCTAATGTAGTCATTATTACAATAACATTCTCGTAACCAATTGAACGTTTCTTTGCAATAAAAGTATAACACACAGATACTGGAGAAAATGCTAAAGTGCGTAATATCCTAAACAAACACAAGCATGTTTAGGATGAAAAAATACGTCAAACACATACAAGCCTGTTACGAATGAAACAATTTCCCACACAAATACAAGCATGTTCGGCTGAAGCAATATCCCAAACAAACGCAAGCATGTTTCGGATGAAACAATATCACAACAGTAAGAGTCCATATATAAATTATATGGAAAAGACGCTGATATTGATATGATAAATTTTTAGACGGTGCCTTAAACTGAAAACTTATTCCCAGGCTTTGATGAAATACCCTACGTACAATCGACCAAAGGAATAACAAAGGATGGTTTGACAAGCAGTTTATCAGACGTATATATAGGCCTAATGTTTACTGTCCTCAGTAATAAACCGAAATATCTAGAATCTTAAACAAGTCTTGTTTATCGTTCTTCGGAGTTCTGACTTTGGTCTAATGTTTACTGCCTATAGTGTTAGCTGACACTAACTACATACTTCACAGAGGATCCGTCCATCGATCCCCTTTATACACCAACTATGAAACCCTGATAAGACTTTTCGACAAGTGAGCAAACTTCGGTTTAAATCAAGTCAAGAAAAAAAAATAGCATCCACAAAAAGTCAATCAATTGTTGTTAAACTGTGCAATCAATAACATTTGGCGTTATATATTTCATTTATTAAAAAGGAGGTAGGTTGTAATTTGTACCTTTTCTCAAACCACAGGAATTATAAGATAAAACAATATGGCGGACGAGCTTGACAAGTACGTTTGCTGTTTGGACAAAAAGGGTATGGAACAGGCCGAAAGAGAGCTCAATGAAGTAGCTTCCCGACGACTGTCCGCACTGAAGTCCTTTCGAGATTGGGTCATCGGCCAAAAGAATTGGCTTAAGTCTCCAACCGGTAAAACTTTTTAAACTGATTACAAAGAATGTATGTAGCGACTGTAGTTAACCTATCCGGTGTTTTATTGTTGGGCTATATTTCAATGGTATGTTAGTCCCAGTGACAGTATAGTTTACCTGTTGTGTAGAATTATGTACTTACCAATTATACGCCTTTTGATGCTGCAATAGCAGCACCTATCTGTATTTGAAATACTTAACTTTAAGTCAATATATATCAGGATCGATTGATGTACTTATCAATTGCGCCTTTTGAAGACACTTTTTATTATAAATGTATATCAAGATTGTTTGTATGTCTGTAAGTCATATTGGTATAGTTGATTGAAATAATCAACATATGGCCAACGAGGTATATTGATTTATTAGACACAAGGAGCCTATATTAATAATCGGGAGATCCCATTATTATGGCTAAACAAAACAACACGGAGGAAATAGAAGAAAAACAAATCGGTACCATATAGGCTATGTGTATGACTAAAAGCAGAGGTCGATTTTGACGATCAGCATAGTTTACAATACAAACACATACAGCAGTTTTCGGCTCGCCACCTAAGTCTTCTTAGCTCTGTGCAATTCCTATACCATATAATGTATATCTACATATAATAAAGGTACACTAACATGATTAGGATGATTGTAACTGGTTTACATTTCGGACAAGCTGATATTTTCCAACTCCTGTTATATATACGGTTTAAGCAAAATCTAGAAATACAACGTCAACCATTACTTTGCCAATATAAGTTTAACAGTTTAATTGTACTCAAAGTTTGACTTTTTATATTCCCTACAGATGCTCGCTTCCTATTAAATTTCCTGAGGAACAAGAAGTATGGACAGTTGCATACACGAGAAAAATTCATCAAATATTGGACTTACAGGACAAACTATCCATCATGGCTGACGAATTTAGATATTCGGGACGAAAAATTAGAAACTATATTTAAACAAGGGTAAGACAATTTTGGATTTCTATTATGTTTGTACCTTGAACGACATAAAACTTTTAAGAAAGTAGTTTTCAGAAGAACAGACTTAGTTCTATATTATATTTTATTTGTCAAATAAACCTAACTGTATTTTTGTTAACGATGACACATATTAGGTAAATGTGTTTAGGATGAATAATATAATATCATATGGACAGAACGATACCTATTTGTTCCACATTTTATGAGCAGTTTAGGAAGTGATGTTACCTCTCGTTAAAAGCTTTATTAATTTGTTGCTTTTTCAGTTTTAAAAAAGAAGTGAATGTCATTCAGACAATGATTTGTTACATCAACGATGAAGTACATGGTCTCCATTGCACTTATGACTTGAACATATTATTTTGTTCGTAGAATATTTATCCCTATTCCTGGTCACGATTCAAAGGGTCGCAAAGTCTGCATAACCAGATGGGGTGAGTTTATAACTTATAATAATAAAAGTTAAGATGATACTATTGATTGAGAAATAATAACAATAATATTATAAATATTTACAATAATAATAATGACAAGTTGACGCTTACAAACTAATCAGTTGATTTTTTTCTGTTTTATTTCGCGCTTGATCACCGATGACATGGTCACACCAAGCTGAAAAACAACGGGACAGCAATTTAACATCCCTAAAATCTTCATCCCACAACTAATATATTTACTTATAATTTTTCACTGATAATCTTGCTAAATGAAGGCGAGAGCCATATATACATAGTGTGATTCACTCACCCGCGTATTTTGGGTACGGCATGAACACAACATCAAGTAAGTTGTTATAACGACCTAATTGTGGACAAATTTATTTTTTCCATGTCTTTTCATGGTTATTCATATCGGGACGTTTCAGAAGAGAATGCATTTATTTCATTGTCTTAGTCGTATGTCTTAGTCCAATACAGCAATTGACCGGGGGAATGGACCAATTATACGATTTTATCGAAATTAGTTTCCTGATAAGAATATCCTTCTGATCTAAAGGGCGGATGGTTGGTATGGGGTGTCATGTTGTCCTGTTCCTATCAGTGCTATTACATGGCCAACGTGAATACGATCTGTTTGTAGTCATTGTATTACGTCCTGTGATTGTCCTGTCTTGTCTTTGTTTGTTGCCAGCGGTGTAGAGGGTGATTTTCTTCATCCTTTGGGATGACGGGCCGTCGTATCAGTGGCATAATCTTAAGTAAGGCGTTAAACCCCAAACGACACTAACAAACGGATCTACACGTATTTCTTCGTGCTGCTTGTGGCCGACCTAGCTGTTTCTAGTTACTGGGCAAATAGGCGCTTTGATTGACAGTAACGCGCTATGGTCCAAGTTTCTTTAACTAAATCTTTTCAATAACGCTTTTTGAATTGTTAATGATACGCATTCTTTATTGTTGTACCTTGTCAAAATGTTTTGTTCTTATTTGTAAAAAAAACACGGGACATTATACGAAAATTGACGGTGCATGGGTTCTATCGATATCGTGAATTATTAGCGGTGTTGGGTTCATGGGAGATTTGGTCTTCTTTAAGTAAGAGTTATCTCCACTTTACTCACGCAAAAGTGTTCTACAGTATAGCCTATACCCCGTCAAGTACAGTTTTTCACTTGTAAACCAAAGGCGGGCCACAATGGCGGCTCTAGGTGGGAAGGGGACAAATTTAACCACCTTCACCTTCACACCCCCCACTCGGATAATCCCCCTGCTTGGGCACAAATGCCTCGGCCGAGGCTTTGCTTCAGATTGTCCAGCACCTGCACATAATTCCACCGTACCCACCGATCCTCGTACCTGCTAAACTCTGGCCGCTAACGTCACATCCGAGCTCTTCATGCAATAAGTATCTATTTTATAACCTAAAGCTATACACTCCATTTATAATATGTAGGTTTAATGGATACTTCTGGGAAAAGCTATTCAGGTGAGGATATGGCAAAGGCATGTGCTCTCTTTAATGAATATATCCTAATGGAGGAACAAACCCAGGTGGGAGGAGTCGTTATCTTGGACGATTTTACAGCTGTTGGTATTGGACATTCTACTTTTGTAGGAATTGATCTTGCCTCTAAGATGTCCAAAGTATTTACAGTAAGTTTGTAAACGTTATAATACCTATATATGGATTTTTGTAACTGTTTTAGTTTTGAAGAGGTTTTAAAATGGCTCGAGTTTAGATTAAATATTTGCACCGGTTTCACAACAACGGGAATGTAATATATAGCTACTATTTGAAATCATAGAGACAATAAAAATTGTTGTAAAAATTCCACATTTGTCCCGATATTACTGTGAGCCAACTGTTTATTTTCTGAATATTCGTTTATGTGGTTAATCCGATTGCCAATAACCGTCGTAAACAATGATACTGTATACATTTCTATAACGACCTGGAACGGGGACAGCAAAAAGCTGGTTAATACATTAATTGCCCTTTTGTAACTCGAAGTGAACTATTTTATATGCTGACTTTTTTACTTGCACCTTGCATAGTATTTTGTAAACTATTGTTAATCTGGACGGGTTAATTTTTTCAATTGTCAATGGTTTTCAGGTTTTTTTTATTCGTCCCGGGCAATTTCTAGCCGTTAATCTGTGACAGTTTCTTCGTCTTTATACATTAAAATCAATAACAACTAGATTTAGCTTTTCGATGGTTTAACACTTTTTGAATCTTTGTTATTCGTCTAGTCGTAAATCTCTGACAATAACGAATAAATTCGCTCTGGGCTTCTCTTGTATTTAATCTTTGACAAACTGATCCTCTTTTAAAATCAATAAAGAGCTGAGTCATTTTTTTAATGATTTATTAGTTTAATAATCTTCGTTATTCGTTCAGAGCAATTCTAGTCATAAATCTGTGATAATAACGACTAGATTTAGTTTATCGCAGTGTGATGGTTAATTGTTTGAAATTACATTATCCTTTGAATCATATATATTTCAGAAAGCGTATCCAATTCGCTTCAACGGCATCCACGATTACAACAACAACCTAGTTTTTGAGGCCTTGTTGACTGCCGTCAAACCATTCCTTAAGAAGAAAATGATAAGCAGGGTAGGAATGGTGAAGGAATATAATTGCTTGAATCATGTATCCTACATTTATCCTATAATGAATTACTAGTATATAAAATGACTGGTGCCGTTAAGAAAGTAAACATTAACAGTGTTTTCTTTTTTTTGGTACATCGTAGCACTTTCTTTACTTAAAGATTCTAGTTCAGAAAATGTGCATATTGAGATCCCATACAGGAATTCATTGTTTATTTGTTTGATTGGGGTTTAACGTCGTACTCAAAGGTATAGCCCTTATATGAAGACGTGTTCACTTCACACTGCACCTTGGCTTATTACGGCGGAAAACCGGGAGGAAACCACGTAAAAACCACCTCCACAATTGCCGTAGCCACAACGTGTCACTCGTTCATATACGTGATGGTCGACAGGCACTAAGTCACAGCCGCGGGTCCCATCCGGGAATTGCATCCATGACCCCAGACCTAGGCACCAAACGTAGTCCTTTTCCAAATTGACGAAACTATCAGCTATGCAAGTATCACACAACTGTACGCAAAGGGAATCTGAACCGTTTGTTATGAAACATAATTATGATAAAACGTATTTCTTGTTCGTTTGATTGTCGCTTAACGCCTTTCTCGTGTAACATCATCAGTATGACGCCAGAGTGTTCACTTCAAACCCTGCCTTACTCACATATAGTGGAAACCTAGCTGTAAAACCTCGTTCCAATCCCCACAGTGAGTTACCTCGTATGATTCCCTCACATGCCTAAGATTCTCTCGGGATTTGAAACTGTGACCGTTATAAAGGATGATTGTTGGTCTGATACGCTAACCACAGCCTGTCAATTGGTGTTCGCAAAACTTCACTTCAATAAAGTACCCTTAGTATATCTCCTGCATGAACGAATTTAGTTCGATGTTCTGTATTATTGGGTGCTTATTTTATCGGTCTTTTCTTTTATTTAAATCAGCTTTCGAAAAATCTGTGAATAATCCAAATACCGACCTCCCTCATTACCAGAACATCTGTTTCAAGCCTAGCGATGTTGTCTTTCATTAGCAATAAAGACACATTTACTTTTCATCAGAACGAATCCCATCGCATTTTCGTCATTTGTATGAACTACTAGTATCAAGTGAGCCGGCCGCTTTAGGACCAATGGAAAACCTAATAATTCAGTATTAGACCAATTTATATTAAGAGTCTGCTTAGCTTAAATAAATCCAATACGCTAGTCCATCACTAAGGCTTATACAATAATGTGAAAATACAGCGAGTTTTATTTTATTGATTATCTTGTATTTTGACAGTTTCATTTCCACGGCAAATCGTTGGTCCCTATCTACGAACACCTGGATAAATCCAGTCTACCTGTTGAGTATCTACCCGATGACTACAAAGGACCTAAAGCCGGTACTATACAACAGCTAATTGGTAAGGCTGTTTAATAAGTCATTGGCCTACCTGTCTCACTAAATATCATAACCTGTATTTTCCATAACTCTAAGATTTGGGGAATAGGCATGTCGTTGTAGTGTTTCGATTGGTCGGTTATGTTGTTCTTTGTCAAAAGGCCACAATTAAGGTAAATCAACTGAAGTTGTAACTACGAATCGTACCAAGTGAATTTTCGTTTAATGTGCATTGTCATGGTACGATTTGAAGTATAAGTTCACATTTTTTCGACATTTTGATTAGACGACAAAAAAAAAGCACGAAACAGTGGATTAGCCAGTGAAGCAGTAACTATCGCGCCTAGTGAAGCCTCCTTGATTGTTTTGTTTGTTTGTTTGTTGGGGGTTTAACGTCGTACTCAAGAATATTTCGCCTATATGACGATGGGTTGTCCATCTATCACTGCTCCTTGGGTAATTAAGGTGAAAAATCGGGATGAAACCTCGTAAAAAACATCCCTGCATTTGCCGGAGCTACACCGTGTGACTCACTCATATACCTTATGGTCGACAAACGGACTCGATCCCGTGAACGGTAAATCGAAGTAGGATTATTAAGCGCTGGACAGTGTGGTTTTTTTATGCTATGTGCTGTCAAATCGTGCACGCCATCTCGAATACACTGAGATAAGGCCATTCTATCAGAATTGTATAGCTTTTTTATTCACACGATTACACGTCTTACAATAGAGCGTATTGTTACGCGGTAATCGACAAAGTTACGTAATCAAATAAATGAATGTACATACATTGTTCCGCAATGTAACTTTATAACACTTTCGAATAACAAATTCAAAAGTAATTTGTTTGTCATGTTTATACATCGACTGTAGTCTTATTGTAAACAGGTATAGGCTATCTTTACACTTCATATGCTATAGTGTGCTAGTATAGGGCTTCGGTTACAGAACCAGATGCCATGGTTAAAGCAGTGACATGTGTCTGCATCAATAGGCCCATAGGCATACAAATCGCACCGAGTGAATCCACTTTGAACAGTGTGATAAAGAAATGTATGCGATGTGCTGTCAAATTGATCACGCCATCTGGAATACGCTTATAAATGGCCATTCTATCAGAATTTTATTGTTTTTATTCACACGACAGCCCGTTTTACAATATACAACGTATTGTTCCGCGGTAATCGACAAAGTAACGTTATCAAACAATTAAATATACATCAATGTTCCAGCATTTTAACTTTATAACACTTTTGAATAAAACTTGATAATTTCAGAATGTCATAATGTAAATGTTGGATAACTTGGCATTGGTGTTCTCTTTGCAGACAATAACCTGACTGATTTACGACGCCCAGAAGTTCGGGACTACATACTTAGAATCAGCAACCCCTGCTTTGGAGTGAACGAGAGTAAAAAACCACCCGATGCCGAATTAATCAGCGAAACATTCCGACGTTTAAAGTCTCACTGATACATATATGACGATACATGTCGTCATCAAATTCTATCACATATTTTTTAGATCCGCACATACATCGTCTTAATAGGGATCTAGCTGCCTGTCAAACTGTCGCTTTGTGCAAATAACGCGTTTACATTCACTTTGTTTTTATATAGATATAATGCAAACTACTGTTTAACGTGCAGTGAATAAAGCCCAATATAGTTCCAAATGATTCAAATTGAAAGTGTTGCAAATCAGTGTTTTCATTTCATTTATTTATTTATTAAGATCTTGCTAGACTCCTTGGTCGATTTTCAGGACACATGTTCTATTCTGTCTATTATGCAAACGACTATTGATATGAACCATATATAAATATATGTTGTTGGAAAGTGTGAATACTCGGGATAACATATTTGGGAAAGTGGTGAAAATCTAAGTATATATTTTTTCTAGAAATAATGGAAAATGAGTAAATAAATGTCCACAGAAGAAAATAGACTGCATTTTTCAAGGTTTATATTCTGAAAATGTGACAACGATAAGACTTAATAGATTACTTGACCTAATAGAATAGTCCTTGAACTAGAAAATGGTTCTTCATTTTTTTTAAATCTTTTTTAGATCGACTACATCGACTCACCTTGGAAAGTCTTATAAAAAAATAAAATACAACTTTCAGGAAACATTTAAAAAAATCAAGCGCGAACTTCTAAATTATGAAACACCTTTTATTAAATTGCATTGTGCTCTTCACAATGGTAGCCTAAAAATTTGAAGTTACTAACATGAAAACTTTTTCTATAAAAACGCCATGAAAATTGTAAGGTCTGTTTAAAACTGAAGTGCAAGAAATCTGTAATTAGAGCTTTGCAACTTGGATATGATCAAGGCAAAACTAAATCATATAGGCTCAAATTCTCACCAACATATAGTTTGAATACCTAACATTGTATCCAAGTAAAAAAAATTAGTCAGTATAAGCCCAACGGGTCCAGCAAGACCGTAAACCCAAACTATCACATAGATATGCAATATAAAATATGCATGAGCAAACAGCGCAAACAAAATCCCAGGGTTTTTGTATCACAAACTAGATGGTTTCACATGACGTTTTAAACAGCGGATTTCAATAAATAACATACAATGACAAAGATAAATGCTTCAATAGTCTAAGATTGTTCTAAATAAATACATTCGTAATAACAAAAATGCTATATTTCTTAAATTTCTGAACTGGACTCTATTCAAACGAAAAAAATATTATCATTTAAAAATAAAAATACTGTATATTATCGTGTATTTAAACATTTGTAGTATATTTTATCTATAGCAATCTCGACGCGGTTGGTATAGAACAATGATAATTAATAAAAGACAGAAGAGTTTGATTATAAGTATGTACCTATTGAAGCGCATGTAATTTATTTTGACAAACAAAAGAGTCTCTTGAAATAATTTACCAGATCAAGTAATGCTTCGCAATGTTTTTGCCTGTAGAGTTTCAATATAATTAAGTGGCTTAGGTACGTTTTTCCGCGAACTATATGTTTCAGTAGGATCAACAAAAAAATATCAATATAAGACTAAGAAAAAGTCCGCTGGCGTTTGTGTCGTTTATTTGGCTTTGTGATCTTTATTAACTTGGTTCTCGCTTAATTTAAGGTATAATTTGTTGCAGGAATTAATTTTTTAGATTACGCTTCGTGACATGCGTATTAAGCGATTGAGACTACTAAGGCGTAATAGTGTATTTTATTGTCAGAAAAGCCTTGCAAGACGAAAAAAATACAACGAAGAAAACAAATTTTAATGGAGAAAGTTGCTGATTAGAATTTTAATCAAATTGCATCACTTTCAAATTTCATAAATGATTATGTTTATGACACATTGTCAAAATATAATTTGTTAAAATACCATTTTTTCAATATCTGCCCTTCTGATGACCCTGTCAATAGCGACGTGTCAAGACCTTCAGTTTACACTGGTACAGTGATAAGCAACAGATTTGTAACTGTTTGAGATATTCTCAAGGTATTATAACCAATCGACATAAACAAAGCAGTTGAACCCGACGGTTTGAATATATAAGTTTTATACCAGACCGATGAGCAATATCCCCTATATCGGTCCATATCTTGAATATTTTGTTGCAGCATAGCACTTTGATAACATAATGGAATAAAGCAAATGTGTCACCAGTTTCGTGTGTCTTTGCGAAATTGTCGAAATATAACATCTTTGGACGTGTACGTTTTTTGTTTTTCTTCTTTTCTACGAAAATATGTTTCACCCTGTCAATGCGCCTTTCTCATCTGGAAATCAACAGTTTTCTAACTTCTTGACAGTTAATTAGATCTTTTCGACGCCGTAGATAATAATGACAGAAAAAAAATGATATTCGAGTTGTTTAATATGTCGAAAGCTTTTGACCGAGATTGGCATCGCAGTTTGCTAGTCAAGTTTAATAGGTTTTTGGGGTATATCTGGATATGTATTAAGGCCTGTCTACACGATCAAACATTTGTTGTACAACAAGAGCCAACATTTGTTCTACCGTGTTGTAGTTTGTTGGATATCCCTGTCCACACGATACAACAAGACCAAACTTTTGTTTGACGCTGTTGTATGATAAAAGAGCATGGGAAATCATAAAATAGGCATATAGCATGCTGCGTGAAATCGAGAAAATGAATCAGAGCCTTTTGTGTTGTAAGTAAAAAGTTACAGCCAATTAAAATAGAATTTTTAACATGTATAAATGTTGAGAAGAAACATACATTTGCATGCACCTATTGAGGATCAACCCTTAATCACTTGGTCGACTCGTGACAAAATGACAGGAATTTTAACCAAAGTTGAACATTT
>JAVFBX010211474.1:0-11918 GCA_034783855.1 Mopalia kennerleyi
ATATTCGATTCTACTTCCTACGTCGAGACATTGACACATCAGGTAACTGCGACAAGGATAAGTATATATCACTACCATGACCACCTGACTCGTGGTATAAATGTGGGATGGATGCTGAACTCGACCCACCAATATGATTATGGAATGATTGACAAGCATTAAATATAAATAATATGTTGAACAACATCCTGCATGTCGCTGTTATTTATATTGCCATATATTTTGACTACTGTACTGTACCCTCCACGAGCCTGATGTTCGTCCATCAAACCTATAAATGTATATAACATTAAAAAGAAGTATTGGTTACTGTTGTCTACCGGCGATAAAATCACCGGCAAAGGACAACGTAACAAGCTGTTACATCAGGCACCATTCTTTCATACTTGGAATAACAGCTCCGTTCAATTCCACAATCAATACCCTATCCATGTTTAGAAGAGAAAACAAATGTCACCAAAATGGCTTGTCCATCTAGCTATAGCTCCACTTAGCCACAAAGCCGCTGTGCACAATTCTTGACATTAATGTCTATTTTTTTTTCACATGTTGTATATTTATGACCCCCTCCTTCTTTCTCCCCTTCCCCATGCCGAAATCAAATGGCAGATTTATTCTTTTACATAGATTGACGTATAACCAATCTGATTTGAATAATTCAACATCATAATAAAGTTATATTATATAATTGAATAATTGTTAAGACGTTGAAGAGAAATTTTAAGGAAAATATCAAATTTAACGAGTAATAAAAAAGTATACCGCTCCGAAATAATGAAATCACGTTGTATTATTAAATCATAAATTGCCGAGCGGGCAAGCCGACGTTTTAACATTGAATCTTGCGTTTATCTAGATTGTTTTTGATATTTATTGATGTCGACATACTGTGGAAGCTAAACATATTCCACGGGGCGAAATGTTAACTAGCATTAAATCTCGCTAAATCTCTCCTTTGCTATTTTGTTTAAAATAAGATTATAAACCACAGAACGTGATTTAAAAAAATCCACAGAATGTTGTTTAAAATGTACTGTTAATATTTAAATCAGTTTACACAGAACAGCTGCAGTTGTACGTCATCATTATCTATACCGTATGGTATTCGCTGGACGACATTAGCTCTATTTGCTGAAATCTTCTGAAAGTCACATACAATGATCCTGGTTTATAACTTTAATATATCTGGACGACATAAGTGCCACCATCGTGTATTACAAATTTCAAATTGTTGCTTTTCTCCATTTTTGATGTTATAGATGGATAAATGGTATCTGCATAGTTGGAATTCAAGTTTAAATCAATCAACTTCACTTTGTCGCCAATACGCGGCTGCATAATAATATCATTCGTCATGACATGTTTTATTAATCATTTATGTCAAAGATGCAGACAATAACAGGAGAAACTTTGGCAAACCCCCGAAGATACACAATATAAGTTTGTGCGATGGTGCAGGGAAAATATCCGATCTGCATTCTACCCACAAGGAAGGTTGCCTACCCAGTATGGTTTTCGTCATACGATTTGCCGTCTCGATGTACCGTTAATTGTCATCTGTCTCACGGATAGAGGATGGACCGACTGGGATTATTTCCTATTACCATATCCACTAAATTGGGGTGGGTAATGTATTGCATTGCATATATGACTCTCCAGGCAGTCTGATTCAAAAATGACTGGAGTGTCTGTGTGCCACAGAAAAGCAGATCAGGAAGATGGATGAAGTAGAATTGCTAACAGTGAGATAAAGTACTTAAATACTGTTCATTTTGGAGTTAGCTGAGACAAGGCCGTCGTTAAGTCTACAATGCCGGGCGGATCGAGACATTGTTAAGTAGAAACCCAAACGTAATCTATGATACCATAACAGTAGTTGCCGTCCAATTTAGCTTATAAACAGAATGGACAAAGGAAAGATGGAATCGTATTCAATAAACTTCACACGGATCACACGCTGGGTCAGTGCTAATATGTCTAAGTGCAGGCTTTTTCTCCAACTATACGAAATTTTCGATTTTCTGTTGTAAAGAATTGTTGGTCGTGTGTTTTGAGTTCTGTTTTGTTACAGCTCACGACTGACACAAATTGCGAACACATATAGTTCGCTGGCTGTGACAGCTCGGTTGGAAATCATCTCATTTGATGATTTAGTGCCTGTAGGGATACAAATTAAAAAAAGTTCTGCGACGATTAGAGACAAAGGATATCGGCTTACGGAAACCATTCATCAAGATTGAATCCGTGATTTGAGACTTGTTTCTGAAGATTGACACATTTTCCTCGAGGCGATTTTATCTGATTCGGTATTAAGAAGAAACTTCTGAATAAGTGGTGTTGGAAGGTTCTTTGCGAAATATGCCGCTTTTGCACAATTGCACTTTACGGTGTATCAAGTTGTAAAGGAAAATCACAAGAAAAAAAATAGGAATGTCTTTTTTTAAGTATTCAGTTAAATGCATACTCTCTCAATGAAGCTGCAGTCCACTATTCTTAAGGATTTACCAGTCGTTTCCCTGTTCGTATCGATCATATGATGAACTCGTAGACATTTACCACCCCAAAATAACTGTAAACGAGACTTTCCGTGTTTCGTATGGAAGTTAACGGATGTGAAATAAATTCTTTTGGTTAACGTGGTGTTTCCTTTTGTGATAAAAATTGTTGATGTGTACGTCGTCCGTGAATTCGTTAATTTCCACATACGAACCTACTGTTACCCTACATTACACACAGTCAGCATTCTTTATACTGGGAAACGAAGCTTTGAAGACATGATTTGGGAAACCTGGAACAGGGAATACTGACATTTGTTCAACAAAAAACAGATTGCTTTTTTAAGTGTTTATATTTAAGAAAGTAGCGATTAATGCAGTATTTTTAATTTGAAAAAATTTAAGTTAAAGGAGCAGAGCGGTATTATATTTTATATAAACCGAAAGATAACCACACACTACCAGGGTCACTGTCTTTAGAAGGTATTTTACCACTCAACCCAGAAGAATTCTTGCGAAGTCAGCCAGCGATGGAGTCTGGCTTAACCCATGAACAGTACAATTTCGGACCAATCTAAGCACATGCATGTATTCATAGAGAAGCACTTATTTTGTCATTATCGGACTCAACTCAGGCTAATGGAAAAATAATAACATGATCACATCGTTAATCAGACCACATTCCAGTTAATCATTTCTGTAGATAAACAATCAATACTAAACTGCAAAAAATGTTTGTATATTTACAGCACCACCAGATGTATTACGCTACAGCAAGTTTCACCGCTAAAAGCTTACACCAACTAAAACTGTATAAAGGGTTTTTGTTGTATTTACAAAACGTTGCTGTAGGATTACAATTCAATAAAAACACAGCTATGTGTGTGTAAAATTACAAAACAAACTGTTATTAAACTTTAACAAAAAAATCCAATGTCGTCTTTAACAAGTTATATTGTTTAAAACTTAAAGTGAATAGCTGTATATTATGGTGTTAATTTACTATTTTATCTTCACTGTCTACATAACATGTCTACATAAATCAATATAGACATAGAGTTAAGATATCAACAAAGCCACTTACTAGTATCTAACCACCATCAAACAGGATTATATTGTTCACTGTACATCCACAGATATACCATGCATTTTCCACTTGTCCATATTTTTAATTTACATGACAGAACAATGTATATCTATATGACAATACTATTTGAACCAACCACATTTTAAACTGTAGAAAAAAACAGTATTAGCTTGTGTACACCTATAATACACAGATTCAGCACCTTGCACTGTTTATCTGCAAATATTGACACTGTTTATGATCAGGCAATGTGTGTAGCTGAGCAACAGTAAATACTGTAACCTTACATACAGAAGCTTTTAACGAACCTGTTTAGTATAACTGTTTATATGATCTTAATAGCACTGTACGGTAACTGGTGTTAATGGTGTAAATGTTCAGCTTTTATGAAAATAACATTTGGCAAAACCTGCAGGAAAAACAATGCTGTAATTCTATAGCAGTATTTTCTGGTATCATTTTTATCAGCAAATTTGGCGGTAAATTTACAGCATGTGTTCTAATAGTGTATATGACAACTGATTTTATACTCTGCGAAGTGTTTCGAGTATAGCTATTTATTTAGTTGGTCTGTAGAAGTATGCACATTTATTTGCTTCAAATAAGGAATATCAATTGGTTACGTAAGCACTGTACGTACGCATAAATCAATGAGATCGGTTGATAGTTTAGTTGCATCGTGTATGAACTGCCTTTGTGTACTGGAGTGCAAGTTATTAGCTTCCCGGCGGAGGAAACACTCCATTAATTAATGGGCATTCGACAAGTTCAGAGAGAAATTGAGAGATATTTCGTCCTTCATGAAGAGGCCAAATCCATTAGGAACACGGATGTGCGGGCACTTGCTATATATATCAAATAGCTTGTGGCTCATCAGTTGCTGTTGATAATGGGCCAATGGTTTTGTCTTACTACAAAATCGGTCGAAAGTTTACGCAAGGTTTCAAATGTGTAAACTGCATTTTTGTTGATAATGTGGCGCCTTTCTGGCCAATCACAACGCGGATACGATCGGGACAATCACATGAGGGAATTATTTTTCGTTATTAAACGTATGTATACCGTGAGCCGGTTTCTTGCAGTTGACTTAAATTTGTGATGGTAAACCATCTTATCCATTACCACAAACGTCAAAAATATCAAAAAATGATCATTTAAAAATGCATATTGCAAATCCAAACTTGTATATTCCATGAATCAGAGGAATCAGAGGAAATGCGCAAAAGTTCAGTATCGGTTTTCACACGTAATTTGGCGATTTTCTACCAATAATTGCCAAGCTTTACAGATTGCGATATGCTTTTTCTGTTTTCTAAATTAATTTACCGCTTCTAGCCAAATGTTTCCATTGAATTCCTCATCATATATATTAATATTGGGGTTGGTTTGGTTTTGGATTGACCGTTTGAATAAAAGCTCGGAATATACGTCATTTATCAACCGGATTTATAACCCCAATTTTGACGTTTTTGAGGTTTTGACACATTGCTTAGTTAATTAAATTTTTCGTAATTAGATTGTGTCGATCAAAATCATTACCTTCATCTACATGCGTATCTCTCCGACAACAGACTGTTAACGTCTCTCGAAAAAAATCCCATTTTAAATAGCTTTGTCATAATTCTAAATTTAAACAATTGTACTTTTCATAATAGAATAATTATTCGTAGGACGATTGTCGTTATGAAAGATAGCAAATATTCAGGAATCAATTACAGGGTCGTTAAAAGAACAGATAAACAAGTCTAACATGATATCTAAGGCATGTCTGGTTGCTTAATTTGCGAACTGACTTGAGGCAAGGGGAAAATCTCCGGAAAATCGAATTTAGGACGATTAAATTCAGTTCCCATCAGAATCCCAAGTACTGATAATTAATTTATTTATTAGTTTATTTATTAATCAACTGGTGTGTTTGGTGGCCTATATGTAATAAAAGTAAAACTATTTGTGTTCTAGTTTTTTTTTTACCCACAAAATTCTTAGTATGCATCTTCAATGTTACGCAAACAGCTTAATGGTGAAAACGAACACTGCCAATACGTGTCCCCATTCAAGTGTGCAGAAACGGTTCACAATAGCCGGTTAACAACAAACCTTCGATATTCACTATTTCCGCAGTCGATTTCAATCCTATACTGGTAGACTTTTACTTCGGTCAACTGCTTCCACTAAGCAAATTTGTTATCTTTCTCTGTAATATTACAACTAAAACTGGATTGATCGAATGTATCCAGGTTTTCGTATTCTCTAGTGCATAAGATACTATGATGGGTTATTTTTGGCCTTGTTATAAAGACCTGAGCCACATTTGGATTGAACGTCACACAAAATACATATATATATATATTTATTATTTATATACGAATGAAATACAAGGATTTTCTTCACACATAAAAGTGATATTTCACTGCAGTGTAATAACACTTTTTGTTATTACTCTCTGAACTTTGACCCTGTCCGGACTACAGTACTTTTTTAGTGACGCTCCAGTTTTGCAGATTAAATGGAGTACTTCAGTGTAGTTCGCACTGCACCAAACACGGATCTATAGTGAAATTGACCATGTGAACAAGTCAAAGAAAATTAGTTGATACCTTAAGTAGAACAATACAGCCATGCTTCAAACTATTGAGCGCCAACAGCCTCGTCGTGTTTTAGCAAAAACCAAAAACTGATATATTTTTAATGCAGACAACATTGATAAATTACGGTTTTATTTAGTTCAGGCGTAGGAATATCGGACGGATTTAATACGCAGTCCCATTCTGACATCCGCGAGATTATAGCTGATCTTGGAATTTGACATGGATTTTGAATTTATAGTGGATATAAATAATAAATAGAATTTTACACAGGTAAGTTGTCATACCATAAATATTGCTCTCGTGAATGGTAGAAAACATACAATATTTATGATATTCAAACTTCACGGAGTAATATCCCAGCCTGGATGTCGCTGTTATTTATATTGCCATATACTATTACTACGTCAACCCGCCCTCTCTACAAACCTGCATCGATTGACTGACTTTTTCGAGTGTTTAGGGCCACAACAACGCTCTTATTGCTAGAAGATAGTTTTCATTCAATCATATATATAATGTGATTGTGATAAAGTCCAATCAATTTTTATTTGGATCAATTAATACACGTTAAAAACTATGACAGCGCTTACCACTCAACCACAAACCTGGTATAACAGCTGTGGCTGTGCCAGAATCCGAAATCGGAGGGGGGCGGGGCGTGAGGAGCAAGCCGTATTTGTAGGGCGATGGGGGGGGGGGGGCAATGACTTTTTCTTAATGGAATCTTGGAGATGCCCTCTTTTGACATATATATTCTTGGTTTCGATCGATTATCTGTCTACATTGTCGTATTATCATAAGTGTGCGAAGACCAACCAACGAGGGGTGTGGATGACTTTCACACCACGATGAGGCGAAGGTCCCAGGGACGCCTAGCCCGGAAGCTCTCGAGTTCTACACAGCCGCATGCGCGTTCTGGGCCATTTTTGCAAAATTTAACTTATGTCGTTAACTGTAAGCTTTGCTTATTGTATATTTTTTAAAAGTTTCAAAATTAGGTTGGTTATATATGACGACATTGCTTGCCTAAGAAGTTTTTTTCCACCAGATCAATTATTTTTAGTGGTTCTTTAACTTTGTTTACTCACAGGTGTTTCTCTTGTGTGCTATATGGTTAACTATGACTTTTTATGTCAGTCTTCATCTCATTTTTGATTATTGAATCTGAGTTTTAGCTCACCAGTTGGAGATGTTGCTTATCTGAGAGTCTTTTTGCACCAGATCCGTTTATTTCTCAGGAAATTTTCATGAAATTTTCAGGAGGGGCAAATGCCCCCTCTTGCCCGAAATTAAATTGCAGATTTATTATTTTCCTCAAAATGATTTATAACCAATAATGAAGTAATAATGCATTATCAAAGCACGAATTGCGGAGCTGGCAAGCCGAAGTTTAAACATTGAAGCTTGGGTTTATCTAGCTTGTTTTTGTTATTGATTGATTTCGACATACTGTGCAAGGTAAACATAGTCCACGGGACGAAATGTCACCCAGCATTAAATCTCGCTGAATCTCTGCTTTCCCGATTTTTTTAATAGAGGATTATAAAACACAGGAAGTGATTTCAAATAAAAATGCACAGATTGTGTATACAATGTACTTAAAAGTCTTACTTGGTTCAAATCGAACCACTGCAGTTGTTTGGTACCATTACCTTCCGGTTAAATTTGTAATTTGATGGTCGATCACAGCACCATTTATCTCAATCTTCTGAAAATCATTACATAAAATGCAGAAAAAACATGAGGCACTTGGTCAAATCACTGAAATCACTATATATTATGTTAGATAATGCGATGTTGCTGGGAAAATATTCCATCCATATTCTATCCGCATGGAAAATTGCCCACCCAGTATGGTCTTCGTCGCACGATTTGTAGTCTCGATGTAGCGTTGTCATCTGTCTCACGGGCATAAGGACCGACTGGGATGATTCCCTATTCTCACATACACTCAATCTGGATGGGTAATGTATTGTAGTGCATATAAGACTATCAAGGTTGTCTGATCCCAGAATTGCTGGAGTGCATGAGTGACGAAAAAGCATATCAGCAAGATGGATGAAGCGAAATTGCTAAAACGACGGCTCATTTTGGAGTTAGCCGAGACATGACCGTCGTTAAGCTTACACGGCTGGCCGGACCGAAGTGGGAATGTAATCGTAATCCGTGATACAGGCGTTTCTTTTGACGGTCGTTGCCGTCCAATTTTCACTGATATACAGAATGGGAAAAGGAAAGACTGAATCGTCTTTAATTGACTTCATATGGACCCCAACTGTGTCAGAATTAGTATGTCTGAGGCAGACATACTTCACCAAATACATTACATTTTCCAATGTTCTTTGGTAAATAATTGTTCGCAACAGGTATTGAGTTATGTTTTGTTCCAGCTCACGACTGGCATTTCCCAGACGCATATATCCAGCTGGCTGTGTTTCTCTCGGTCTGGACATGGTCACATTTACCGATTAAGTGCTTGTAGAGGAATATCTGAAAGATATTCGGCGGTAAAAAGAGACATGACATCTAGACTTACTAAAACTATTCATGAAGATTAAATTCATCAATTGAAACTTGTTCTATAAGATTGGGACATTATCGTTGAGTTGATTTTATCTAATTCGGTATTTAGATCAACCATCAGAATTAGCGGTGTAAAACCGGTGATGATTGGTTTTATGAGATATATTACGTTTTCAAACAATAATACTGTTCTGGTGTATCAAAATGTGAAGGCAATCTACAGGATGTTTGTTCTCGGATGAACACTGAAATTACAAAGTGTTATTAGATTAGGATTATTATATCGCGAGTAATCAGGGAATTGCATAATCTAAATGTGATGTTGTAGTCCGTTTTTTTATAATTTACCCACATTTTTCTGGTCATAGCGAAAAATCGCAATAGTCGTGGAAATTAACTACATTAATTCGTGGGACATAGCTTTAAGATAAATCTTTAAATATTCTTTCTCGGTACTGAATGAACGACTGTGAAATAAGTTCTTTTGATTGTGTTTCTTCTATGATAAAGACGATCTTTGAGAGGAATTGTGATTCTGGACGTCCTTCGTGAACTCAATGGAATTTACACACCGAAAACTGATGGTTATCAGACATTACACATACTCAGCATTCTAACACAATGGGAAACGAAGCTTTGACGACATGTGTTGGGAAAGTGCGAACAGGAAATATTGACAATTGTTCAACCAAAGAACAGATTGTTCTCAGATTCAGGACACCTGGAAACTGCTGCGTCATGATCTCACCGGAAGTGGCGTTCTTAACAAGGTAAGTCTGCACCTTAAACGCAAGAAGACATGGATAAATGTCTAGGGAGGAATGAGAGGTGAAGTTCTGTTTTTGATTTGTTGAGAATGTTAAAGTGGAAGTAGTGTCCCTGTTTATATATGAAACAATTTCATGAAAGTGAAAAATTTATTAGTTTTAATCTGGCGAACTAATTCTATGGCTCCAAAATACACTGAGCAACTTGAAAAAGATCTACATCGATAACGGATCGATATTGATTCCGCTGGGTGGTTTTTAATGTGCCACATCGAGTATGAAAATAATAAGATGTTAAATGTTGTAAATCGTAATGTCGTAAACTGCAATCAACAAATGTAGCAAGTTTAAATGCCAAAGGTGTTGTCTAAGACGGTATGTTTCTAGTGTTCGTGTAGCAAAGTCCAACACCTCTGCCACATAGAATAAAGACAACAAATGTAGGGGAGAAAGCCACAGAGTGGTATAATATTACATGTATACGGAAGATAACCACGTGCTTCAAGTGTCTGTAGCACCCAACCTAGAGAAGGGTAAACTGGTGATGGTGTCTGGTCTAACCCAAGAACAGTACACTTTCAGGCCCATCTAATTACTGATAGCCACACGCTTACGGTTTCTGTAGAAGTTCGTCGACCACCAGACCCAGTATAGACGTGATGGGAGGTCCAAGAACCTTACAATTTCAGACCCATCTAACCACATTTGTGTATTCACAGAGGCACTTTTTAATGCCTTACTGGAATGAACTGGGGCTAATGGAACAATAATACAAGATCACATCATTAATCAGACCACATTCCAGTTAATCGTTTCAGTAGATTGAGTGTTTGATTGATTTGGGTTTCATGACGTACTCAGTGGTATTTAACTTATAAAACGACGGATGGTCCACTTCACACTGTTCCTGGCCTTACGATAGAAAACCGAGAGAAACCTCATTAAAACCTTTTCCGGAGCCACATCGTTCGACTCGTTCATATACTTGAAGGTCGACAGTAGGACTCGATCCCGTGTACAGTACATCGACGAATGATTAGTTAGCGCACACGCTATCCAAAAAGCTGCAACCGCGCGCCTTCGTTTCTGTAGATAACTTATCCATTCTGTAAAATGTTTTCTGTATAGCTACTGTGTTTGGTTTATTTGTGGTATTAACCTTATAAAAAGTACCATGGTGTAGGCCTAAATACCGTTGTAAAACCATGGTATACCATGGTATACCACAGTACATTGGCCTCATTTAATGGTAAATCCGTGGTACACCATGGTACTTTTTCATAAGGGTATGCACATTTATTTATTCCCAATAAGGAACATCAAGTGGTTCAATTATGTCTAAACACTTATTTTCAATGCTTTGCGTATCCTGCTGGGTAGTAACATAGGTTATTAGCTTATTTACATCGTGGATTGAACTTCCTGGAGTGAAATTAATTACCTTCTCCGTGGAGGGGATCACTCCTCTTAGTAGTGGGAGGTGACAAATTTACCAGAAATAGAACGAAATTTGTTCCTTCATTAGGAGGCCAAATTCAGTAAGAACACTAGTGACGGCATTGGTACATGCTGTATGTAACAAACAGTCTGGGCTCATCAGTTGATGTTGATAAAGATATAATATGGGATTGTCTTATCCACTGGCGTGAACGTGCCAAATTTCCGAAAATTGTATAAAAATTGTAGTTTGTTTTTTTCTTCTCAAACGTATTATGTCTGGTGACAGGCAGTTAACTTCTCGGTGACGTTTGTTTTGGTCAGTCGTACTTGGTGATGGTAAACCAACCGTCTTACCCCGTCACACAAACTTAACATACACACGAATTATTTACATTTTAAAGTAAATCTTAGTTTTTATTATTAAACTTACATGTACCATGCACCATAGCAATCAGGGGAAATGCACTAAATGTGCGAGTATCGTTTTTCAACCGTAATTTGCGATTTGCCATTATTTAATCGTCAACACCAGCTATATAGATTTTGATACGCTCTATTGTTTTCTAAATGAAATTGCTGTTTTTAACAAAACGTTTTGTTAATGTTCATATAATTTAATATCGTAATGTGTTCAACTTCGCCTTGACCCCTGATTTTTATGTGCCATTTTGTCCACACGTAATAAAAGAAGTATGAACTGGATTTATAACCCCAATTTGTTAGGTATTGACGCATTTGGAAAGGTAATTACATCTGAGGTAATTACATTGCAATATCGATAAAAAAATTATTACTTTCATTGTTATCTCCCCAAACATACTGTTATGTTTTCGAAGTGGTTCTCATGCAGCTTTGTCGCAATTACTCATACTATACTCTGTCAAAAAAGAAACGCATAGGTGAAATGTCACAAGAAAGTGTTGAATTTTTTTTAAAATATGGTTTCTTGTGTACAATGGCCATGGATGATTATGTTTCTCAATGCTTCTGGAATGGGACAACATGGCCAACTACACTG
>JAVFBX010211485.1:0-11918 GCA_034783855.1 Mopalia kennerleyi
CTAGTCCGCAATTTTCATGCTATACTCCGTAGGCCTACAGTCCGTTTCCAAAAATTACTTCAGTCGATTTATTGTTGTGAACGTCTGATTTAGTTATGGCAATCTGGCTTAACTGTGTTAAAGTTATCCTTTGTCCATCATCTAATACTTTTTACAAACAAATCGTTCTTTACTACATATTTGTCTCTTAAAAGTTGATACAACCTTAAATGTATTTTTCTCCAACATCATGTATACATTTTGCCATCTACAAAATAAAGTAATTTTGTGAGAATAAGTCTCACTTTCAACACCATTCCCTTAAAACATACCATTTTACTAACGCAATCGCCATTATTGAACTTTACCCATCTTATCTGCACGATCTTAAATTTTGTCAATATTTGGAGAAGGGCTTAGGCATGTTCAGCAACTGACCAATCAATTTGCTGCATTTCTTGAAAGCAAGGGACATCCTGTCCCAAAATTGTATTGGCCGGTTTACACAAGTGATCAAAACAACATTCAAAGAAGACTATAAAATGCGTTTTTGCCAAAATCCCTTTTCTTTCAAAATGTAATATTTAACAAAAGAAAACTGATTTTGTCAGTGTAGTATACTAACACAATACAGAGGACGATTTTCCACACAAACCTGCCAAATCAATTTTCCTCACGGTGTCGCCTTTATATGATGGCCTATTGTCAGGCATTCTAATCAGATACAGTTTACTAAATAATCTGTCATTTGTGTCATTGAATCAGCTATTCAGAACCACTATAGTCGGTAAACCAGAAACATTGATTTCTGTTGGTAAAAGCGTATACGTCTAGTCGGATCACCGCTCGGCCATTTCCGTTCCGTAAATAATCACGGGCGATACATGGGTCATTTTAGATGGCCCACATATCCACGTGTCTGTTGTTTTTGTCTTGTGATGATAAGATAACGTCATTGGAGCTACATTATTATGAAAATACGTATAGAGAGGGCCACATTTGTATTATGTACAACAAGTCATACACAAAAAATGATCAGTGTTTTGTTTAAATGTGATTTTTTTACCCGAGAAACGGGCTTGTTTGATGGTTTTTATTTTTATACAAATCCGCGGAGCTCTTTGGATGATTTCCACTCATGCGCGCAAAACATCCGACGGTTAACATTACACATTTTCGTGTAATAGTATTGCACCATTCCCTTCTGATATACGTATACCGGTATGGAAAGTGACGAAGGATGTTCTGTCATGCGTATGCGTTTGGCTGACATCCTATATAGGTTCTCCGCGAACGGGCCATCGCCGCCACATTATGAAAACAATCAGCAAATGAGACAGCAATCTGCAAAATCTAGCGAAATTCTCGGTACTGTTATATCATTCCTAGGTAGCCTATTTACCAGCATATACACACTATTCGCCACATTTAAATAAATACTGCGGATTCCAAATGGCTTTAAAATAAGATGATTGGCTCAGATCATTCGAAGACCTCAGAGTGAACGAGACAGTGGCCTTGTGGCGGCGACACCCGTTTCGCAGAGTACCTACATCAGGCGTCAGCTAAACACATGCGCTCTTACATGTTTGATAAAATTTTAATTTGTTTACTAATTTTCCAAAAATAATTAATCACAAATTCATTCATACAGTCGAAATTTTGCAAAAATCTGCTTATTTCTAATTGACGGAATTTTACGACACAGAAAACTGAGATGTTGCATTTTTGTTAAATGAACAACCTAATGCTGTACAGGTTAGTATTTTATGATGTGTATGAAGTTGCTCGGTTAATTATAAAGCCAAATCAATCAAGTCTAATACATTGTCAATTAAGTTGTTATAATCCCTGTATGTGTGACTAATAAGATCTTATACAAGAAAAATCAAGCTATATAGAATCATATCTCCTTGTACAAATTGTCCAGGTTGTAATTTGAATGACTGTTTGTGACCTTTGAAAGCTAAGAGGATGAGAATCAAACGCTAGTGACGTGAAATTAGAAAACATTGTATTTAATTGATTGTCAAAGAACCGCTGTTGAAAATAATGTAATCAGGTTTTATCATCAAAGTTAACGGTCTTCTAATTCAAACTTTTTGATTGGGTCTGCTCTTGGATAAAGATCACTAGCTCAACTTTTTGAATATGCAATAATATAAAAATCACAAATTTTGAACTGAGGGGGGTTAGAGTATCATTAATAAAACAGAATGTGCTATCCACATGAGCTCACTTAAATTTACGCTGATAGTAACACTTAATAAACAAAGATGAAAATGTTATTTTTGTCATAATTAAATAAGAAAGAAAATTTAAACAAAGAAGGCCAGAGTGGCCTCCCCTAATTTTGGGCCGCGACCCTGCCGCTTTGAGGTTACATTTTGTAACTTTCCACGTATATTATTCTTTGATATATTAACTATTAATTTAGGTGATACATCTATAGCTAGTACCAACATGCTTAAATTTTATACGGACTTTTGCGAAATAAGATGTCGGGAATGCCAGATTCCGGAAAGCGAAGTATAAGAATCCTACCTTTCATATGTCTGATTATTTGTTCTTTATTTTCAGTTGTCTTTATGCTCTCTATGTTTTTACTTTTGGTCTTTAACGGTAACTCATTTAAATGTTAATAATGCATAAATTTTAATAATGTAGCCTATTAATAAACAATATGCTGGACCTTTACTAATTAAATTCAATTTTATTGGCTTAAGCACAAGTTTGCATCATCATTAAAATAAAAACAAAACAATTCAGAAATTCACGCGTTGCTTCTTGCTACACGTGTTTAACAATAATACAAAACAAACAATGTCTGTGAAGATAGAATTCAGATCACAATTCGAAGGGAGCAGTCAATATCTGTCTGATGTAAAAATAGCTAGTGCCGTGATGTGGTAATAGCAGATCATAGTAGTAAGGAAAGGTAAGGGTTTTTCTGTTGGTTAGAAGTGACGGTGAGCCATTCTGAGTAATATTAGTTAAACCAATAGACATTCCTCTAGTAATCTTTATTATAAAAGTTCGTAACTTCGCTTTAACTCTTATTTTATTGAATAAAGTCTAGAAATCATTTTATGTCAATTCATCACTTGAAATGTTTTATTATTCTTTTTAAAGCATGGGATATTTCTGTGCCAATTCAACTACCTTTATAGCTAAGTGGGTTTACAAAACGGGAAGCGTCCTTCTCATGAATATTAATATAATCATATATGAGGGCTGTGAAGTTAAACATGGCATTGGTTGCTGAATGGCCGATGAAATTTCTATGGAATGGGGAGGGGACATGGGGGGACTTGTATGGACAAGTGACGTCGAGGCAACTCGATGGTGGGTTGGCCACAGACACTGTCTCTGAACGAAGAGGTATTATACTAGCAAGGTGTTAAATCATTATTTAATTATATGGGATCCATTGAAGCCTGTTTGGCTGTTGAGAGTCAAATTGGAGAACAGCCTGGTCTCATTTAAGAAGTTTCTTCTATACCTCAGACATGAGATATTTACAAAGCTTCCAACAAGTTATAAGGACACATGAAAATCTATTTTAATCAACAATACGGAATTCGCTTCTTGTTCAGAGGTGCGATACATCCATTGGCTACTTGAAGCTTACGCAACGATCGCCTTGGATTATATACAGGAACAAATGTGAACAGAACGGAGATTTTTCTTTAAATTTCGTTTTAAATCAGGAAAGTCATATCTCTGGAGAAACCAGAAGTTCCCACTGGAAGTACTATAACAAACCACTTTAAGCGAATGTTCTGAGTAATTGAGTACGAGTAGTTGTGATTCGCCAACAAATGGATACAGGTTCAAATGGTAAGTGATGTATAATGATATATTTTAAGTGTAATATATAATTTTCGGCTGGTGATACTATCCAGGGTTCCGTGGTTTGAATCCCAGTTGAGGCAAACAAAATTGTATTTCTCTTCGTCTTTGAACCGGTTAGTTTTCTATACATAGCTTAACTCTGATCAGTTATCTAGTTTCAGTAGCAAGATTATTTAACTAATTTTATTGAAATATTTCCTTCAATTACATTTTGGTAATTGTGTTCAGGACTTTATACAATATAGACTTTTTGTAAGTATTTAGTCAACAAAGCTTCAGGTTATTTAACAGTCAAAAATCAAGATTAAAATTTGTTTTTAGCAAATATTTTCTTCACTATCTGGAATGATCATGAGCACAATTGATGTTATCGATGTATTTGGATAAACGTCGACAGTATGATTTAAGCTTAGTTTAGGATTTATGAGAATGACACAAAATTATTTCTGACATACATATTATCTTCCATCTCTAATTTTTATGCTATTAAATAATTTTCTTTTAATTTTTATAATTTTGCTATAAATGCGCTTGCATGGTCATTTTTAAGTAACGATAAATTTTCGGTAACAAAGTAAAATTGACAATCATTATACTGCAGTTATCCAATTTGATATTTACTTGTTTGTTGTTTGTATTAATTAAGTTCAGGGGGAATCAATTGCACCTGCTGTATTTAATTAACCCAGCAGGTAAACTACTAAAACTGTTACTATAACTATAGGTCTTAGCTAAACTGAGGTGTTAGAGATACAGTGCACGGGTCCTCAATCAATGATACAGGTAATTATCACAGGAAAGGACCACGTGCTGATAAATTGCCAGATTAATTAAATCTACAGGAATTCGGATTTCTATTAAATTAATCTGAGGCGACAGAACGTAACAATGTACACCACAGGTGTCATAGAGTTTTACATCTGCAATATATCTGTTTAATTCATTTCAGTTTAAATTTTTGATAAAAAATATTTTTTCGTTTACTTCGTTAAGCCTTTCTTGTTTCCAAATAATAGTGCAATATTTTTATTGATTTTTAATTCAACTAAAGGCTATCATCCCCGGCAAGCTTGACCCAGCGTAGTTACTTTATGACAAAAAAAATAGGCAGTTATGTTAGTATAGCGGATTCATCTTTACAATCTTACAAACTAAGCCGTCTTTCCCAGGAAGGTTTTATGACTTTTAAGAGATGAACATATGCTTTCAATAGTGTCTTTTTGTGTAGTCATTGACAGATTTTAACATTTTCCAGAGTGTCATTTAACAACAGAAGGTAAATGGTGCAAATAATTGGGAGTGAATGTTATTTTATTGTGTGTGTAAATCGACTTTAACTGGGGCTTACTGAGCGTGCTATTCAGGCCCGCCCGTAAGAGGCTATCAGGACAATATATCGTAAAGAAAGGTGACAAAAGTGAAGCGTTAAGGAGAGGCTTATGGGAGTATCACCTTAAGAGAGCTAAAGCTAGTCCCCACCTGTGAAGACATATATACAACAGGAATTGCTTACAAGCTTACTTCACAATGTTATTTGACCTGTCAACTCCTCCTATAGGACCCATTACTATAATCCTAGATGAGTAATGACTGGGTTTTGTAGAGACTATTAAAGAAACTATTGTTGGAAACAGCAACCTATCAAGACGACCCTTTCGTTCTTTTCACTGGCATTTAACGGTTAGGGATAGCAATAATAATGAAGACACTTTATATAGATAACAACTGCTTGCACCATAGAAGTCTTGACAGCATTTTATCTACTTTGTGCACTTGTGCCAGTAGTGATTTTACTTAACATGTGGACAAGGCTAAATATAACAAGATAGTTTTGTTCTTTATTTTGTATTTATTTATCTGTTTGTGTTTTCAATTAAATCAACATTATTTAGGTCCACAGTTTTGCTACTTACAATCGATAACGTTTAATTTTGTTAAATAATAAATTTCAAAATAGCACAGATTTATTTTGAGTTTAACACAGAAAGAACCATTGTTCATTTATTACAACCCTAATATTGAAACAATTTCGTAGACACTTTATCCGAGTTTGTTTAGGTTACAAGATGTAAAGATGGCCTAATGAAATTTAATATTGACACCAATTGCCATATTGACAATAAATCGTTGGTATATTTTCCAATGAAATAGAATGCACACAATTGGATAAAAACCTATATATTTTTAAAACATTAACAAAACTTTATTGATCGGTTAACGTGGGTTATATATCTGCTGTAACAATGTAGAAAATTTAACTCCTTCAAAACAAATTCCATATAATTTTTACGCAAAGATTCAATGTATCAGTCAACGTTTGAACAGACAAGTGTGTATACTTTCAACACACGCTAACTTCTACATTTGTTAACCCTTTATGGTACCGGTGTTTTGTGACCTCTAGTCTTAAAACTTGTAATTTTGCGTGTGTACATGTTGGTCATTTTGAATGGCCAACGCTTAATATCATTTCCTGGAGCGCACAAAATTGCTGCCAAAAGACATTGTCAAGTTTATAAAGAACGCTGCTTTTCAAGGAGGCTTTATTAGCGATCTCATTTGCAATTCTAATTCGAACCTTAAATTCTATGGAATGTTTTTTTTTTATTATTATTATTTATTCGGCGGGGCTTTATCTGTGTCGGTTTGAACTATTAAGAGACCGGGAGGATATACTCCAAGTTTAAACTTGTACCTCGTGTATGATATACCATTGCAAAGAATCATTGAAGCGAGTACAATATATGAGTTACGAATTCTTTAGCATTCAGTGCAATCGACACTTCAATATAAGGCTGAATTCATCGGATTTTATATCTGGTTGTTATTAGAATAAAAGTTATTTCAGTGAATCGAGATCAGTTAGTTTGGTGTTTTGGCTGTATACCTGTGGTATATTTAAGTTTATAATCGTTTAGATTCATACCCCACACTGTGCATGGCGGGGAGTGTCGTTATTGGGGACATGTCAGTCTAATTTGAGGGGAATCCCTCTGATTTCTCAATTCAAGCAATGGTATAAGAACATAGTGTGATGTGGTGTCCAGTCCGTTTGTGTCCACACGATACAGTTCCTGTTAGATTCTAAATGATGAAAACTTGGCCAGAAAAGTACGCTTGCTGTTGCTATAATCGAGAGGTAATTCTATAGTTGCAGTCCATCTAAATGTTAGGAAGTCTCCATTTATGTTAATAAACTTTTCCAACACTACCAGTTAAGACTTAACCAGTTGTTACGTAAATCGACTTTATTGTTCGTCCTCCACCATGCCAAGTTTATACGGAAGAAATTATATAGACGTTCACCATTTTATTGTTTGACTTGACAGATGACTGGCTGGACCAATGTTTTGATCCGAGCAAGACCATGGAAGATATCGACGAGGATAAATACAACCCCAGTTTCAGCGACGTTGACGAAATGAATACAGGTAACTTATCCCAGCTATATCCGCTCAATGGAAGGTTGCCTTGCGCTTTCACATCGTCCTAAATTCCATCCGAAAATATCAAATAAACGTTTAATAAGAATTTAGCGGAATTCATGTATATATTACATTGCATTCCTGATTTAAAAATATCCTGACAGAAAATCCTTATAGGTTGATCAACCACTAATCTGCATGTTCAGAGGGACTCTTTGTAAATAATATGAAATGAAACCCCAAACTAGGTATACCGTAGTAAAAAAGTACTAGTTTCGTATATAATCAAAACCAAAAACTCTTTGCTAATTGAAAACATAGTACCAACTACATTATATGCACCAAGTTTGTGGCTATTTAATAAAGATTATAAAATATAGTATCAACTGGAATATCTGTTCAAGTATTTAATTATTTCACATAGAAGAGGAAACATAGTACCAGCTACAACTTCTGTTTAAGGGGTGTAGCTATTAAGCGAAGACAAGAAAACTTACTACCAGCTACAGTATCTGTTTAACGGGTGTAGCTATTTAATAAAGACAAGTAGGCCTACCAGCTACAGTATCTGTGTAAAGTGTGTAGTTAATTAATAAAGACAGAAAATATAGTACCAGCTACAGTATCTGTTTAAAGGGTGTAGCTATTAAATAAAGCCAAAAACGCATAGTACCAGCTACAGTATCTGTAAAAAGGGTGCAATTATTTAATGAAGACAGTAAACAAAGTACCATCTACAGTATGTGTTTAATGGTTGTAGCTATTAAATAAAGCCAAAAAATATAGTACCGGCTACAGTATCTGTTTAAAGGGTGTAGTTATTTAATGAAGCCAGTAAACAAAGTACCAGCTACAGTATCTGTTTCAAAGGTGTAGCTTTTTAATAAAGACAAGAAAATACAGCACCGTCTACAGTATCTGCTCATTGACTGTAGTAATTATCAAAAAAACAAAAACATATTAACAACTACAATATCTGTTTTGAGGTTGATCGTGATTTCTCTTAGAGTCCAGGTATTTCATGAGAAGCATATAAATTATTAACTTTTGACAAAATAGTTAAATCAAAACCCCTGTGCATTTACGTATGTGTGTCAAACCTAAATCCAAGCTGCAATGTGATGTCGACTTATTGAACCTTTTCTGAATAGATACACTGCTAGAATCTATAAAAGCACTTACATCGATCAATACACGCTTTTACTCTTAAAGGTGCATCTGTCATAAAACAAATAAAATTTTAAAAATCACATCAGGTTATATATAAATGATAGTCGGTATCGGATTTTCAATGAAGATTAGTATGAAAACCCATGTAGGCCATTTCACCATCTACATTTTAAAAATATAATCACGTAAGCTGTGTGTGCGTGACAGTTGTTCTATTGTTATTATGATGACATGGTATTTTTTATTCCTTTTCAGTTGAATTAAAAAGACGTAAAGCTTCCCGACCGCATTCCACGCCACTTACATTAAAATGGTAAGTAGGGACATTTAACCAATTAACAGTGGTTATAACCCGAATTGTCAAACCATTCCATCAATAATAGTGTAGAAACAGAATTTTTACTGAACAATAAGTGTTGTTAGTAACAATAAGTGTTGGTGATGATTTTGAAAGCAAAATCCTCAATTCCTCAACGGTAGATCATGGTTATAGTTTATTACCACTCAGTGCATCGACTCATCCAGCAATAATCGAAAAGCTTCTTATGTATACTTTATTTCAATGTTGTATCAGTCTGTAAATGTAACTGATTCTATCACCAAGACGATATTTATACAAGTTTATATATCGTTAGAGTCCCGGGTTCGAATCTCGGTGGAGGCAATCAGATTTTTTTATCTTCATTTATTCAATATATAATATTTATAAATCGCAGTCTTTGACAACGACCAGCTGAATTTAGTTATTTTTAGACATGTAATTTAATTTTCTAACATAATCTTGAGTTATAGTCGAAGGTGTTATTTGAGGCATATGCTTCAGATATCTTTTAATATTTGTTTTTCAAAAGATTAGGTGGGAATTATTAGTCAGTTGAAGGCCTAATTTTGGACAATTAATCTCGTATATGCAAATTGCGATTTTTGTTTTTGTTTTTGGACAGTTATTGTACACCTTGTATATAATTTATATTTCGTACTTTATGTGTTAGAAAAGAAGTCTGTGTTAACTGAAGGTGTAATTTTATACATTAAATCTACATGTTGTGTATAATGAGTATGTCATACTGCAGGTTAGAAGAGAATTATGAGTTGGCTGAAGGCGTATGTATTCCCAGAAGTACCTTGTATTACCATTATCTCGACTACTGTGAGAGGAATGATACACAACCAGTAAACGCTGCTAGCTTTGGAAAGGTAAGACTCAATTAGTTAATTTGTACAAGGTTACTTTGGTTGGTTTACGCTGATTGCGAAGGAATTTAAAGTCCCTTCGGATTCTATATTTTATTGTCCTATGCCCAGTTGCTCAAAACCATTATGTCGCCAAAAGCTGATTACATCGCTAGTCTAGGATTAGAGATAGACCTTCAACGTGGTGTGACGTCATCTGATCCCGGATTAAATTAAATAGTGCTATGAGCAACGGGCCCCTGCAACTGGAGATCACGTATGCTCGCTAATATCATACGCTATGGAAAAAATACAATATACTGTGATTCCCACTGAATAATTTGACATAGTGTACCAAAGTCACAACTCGAGAAAATGACAAGATATGCATGTTAAGTTTCTATATTTCGGTTTATTATTAAATCATTATCAGGAATTCCTGATGATGAATAAACCGAAATATAGAAACTTAACATGCGTATCTTGATCTACTATAAAAAAAAATACAAGATAAACTAAAAATCTAAAGGATCTACTGGTAAAAGCGAAACAGTATCAGGCAACTTGTAACTCTCGTTATCTGAGGGGAAATATTCATTTGTTAATTATGTTTTTTTTTAAATATTTTGAAATACCAGTTTGCAGATTGATCTATTTCAAGCCCATGCCCAATATCGCGTTATTGCATACATTTATTTATCATATATTTTATATATATTTTATCAATACCTTCGCTCGAGATGTCTGTCTCCCACCCACAACAACTCGATATATCGAGTATTAAGAGCTATTTAGAATATTGTTTCTGTGACTTTATTAACCGAACCCCTGTGGCTGTTCGATTCCTTTTTAAAACGTATAGAAAAATCCAAATAAAATTGTTGAGTTTTCTGTGCTGTAATCCGCAATTTCCTGATTGAGTTGACTATTGACTTGTGATTGCAGATAATAAGACAACAGTTCCCACAGATCACAACACGAAGGCTCGGGACACGAGGTCAATCAAAGTAAGCACTTTCAGGTTATTATCAGTTCTCTTCCGTCTGTTCCGGCTCCTGGTCCTGCGCATATTTGCAGGCATGTTCAAAGAACAACATTTTTATATGGGCGTAGATTGTTCATTTTGAAAATTCATTGTTATTTGGCAATACATAACCTCTACATATTGAATCAATAAGCTTGTTTTGTTTTTGGTGTAGTCTTTGTATGACGGAGTGGTGGTTTTATCTTAATGCTTTATGTTTGCAATTTGCTTTTACATTTCAGCTAAAATTGGTGTGGCTTACTTAAAATGTGCAGTATAAGAGAATGAAAGAAAAGGGGAGTGATGGTGTTTCACTTCTGATCAAAACAAAAATGAGATTATTTTAGTGTTAAAGAAAATAATTAAATAAGCTTGTTCTTGTAACTATGCACTAAAGAGATTTTTTTTAGTTAGCTTCTCCAACTTGACGGTTTTATTATTGCAGGTACCATTATTATGGGATAGGTGTTAGAGAAACGTCAGCATATTACGATGTCATTTATTCAGCGAAAGGAGCCCAATTGTAAGACTTCTATATGAACTTTTGAATTTGATTAACGTATTTAATTTGACAGACTAGATTTGAAGTTATCATTCATATTCATTGTCCAAATGTATGGAGAAACAATAGCAACCCCAGAAAATCATATCTGTAACTTTTTCCCCTCATATAGCCAAATATTGATCATTTTAAATAGTAAAATTCCATGCTTGCACAACAAACTTACTATCTATGTTTATAAAACCGTTTTTAATGTTTTGCACTACGGTGTTTCACTTCATATATCTGTTTATTGATCCTTGGTTAAGTCATTTATAAACTCGAGATGCCTTATTTCAGATCTGGTGATGGTAAAAAGGATCAAGTTAGACAGGTAAGGTAAAATTATTTTAATCAAACATCAAAAGTGTAAGCAATGGTTTACATTGATTTCTTAATCATAAAATATTTGTGACTTTTGACTCAGAACACTCTTCAGACATGTTTCACTTCAACTATTTCGTTCGTAATGTGTGGTTCATCTACATATTTAAACACATAATAACACAGTAGTATAACGTGCTTTCCTGTATATAAATAGTTACCCTTTGTTTCCTTGTAACCTTTTTGAATTTCAGGGATATTTCCATTTTATGAATAAAATAACATCATTTTGTCGTTCAGAACTATAAAAAAAAAATCAGACTGCAATTCCAAGACACGGAATACAAGAAGAATCTAAAGAAGGTCAAATGTATGTCCATGTATAGTTGATGTATATTTTCTTATTCTTGTAGATGGTCGCTTACTC